>JADDOH010003612.1:0-263038 GCA_016648135.1 Agrypnia vestita | reverse complement strand
AAGAGATTATATTGTGCCAAGAATCTTTAATAAATTAGATAAAAAATTCTTTGAGATGATGCAAGACAAAAAAACTCCATTGGCTTCAAAAAAGTACAAGTTAAAATAATATATATTAAAGCTATGTACCTAATCTTACATTAATTTATAATTACATATCATTTATCACTTGTAAAAATCATGCAATACTCGATAATGACCTATATATAATCTTCATTATAAAATAAAAATTATCGTCAAATATTGAAGGTAACCATGCCTTAAAACTGCTTTGCAGTTTGGCATATGTATAATGTGATAAGAATAAAAAAATAAATAAAGATGAAAAAAAAAGTATTAAATAAAATGCGAATAGATAGGAAACCATTGTTACTTTAATTTATGAAAATTGTAACCGTCGAGATCTTAATTAGGTAATTAATTTTAGAATCTAAATTCAGTCTGAATACAGAATTCAAAACTATACAAATCTCTGGAATAACTTTCTTTATCGAAGTGAAGTTCTTTTTTTTTTACTTTTAGCGC
Organism: Agrypnia vestita; assembly: GCA_016648135.1. NCBI lineage: Eukaryota > Metazoa > Arthropoda > Insecta > Trichoptera > Phryganeidae > Agrypnia > Agrypnia vestita. The sequence continues at coordinate 262,513 of JADDOH010003612.1, read as the reverse complement.
AAGAAACCAGGTTGCATAACGTTTTAATACTTCTTACTTAAAGTGTTACCATTTGTAGCGTAGTGTTAATATTTTGTACACATTATGTTAATATTTGTTACTCAAAGTGTTAATATTTTTTACACTAAGTGTTAATATTTGTTATAAAAAATTGAGGGAGCGTGTACTCATGTATGCATGGTAGAAGTAATACTTCTTCGGCGTGATTTTGATAATTGATATTTACATATTGTTAAAAATGTATATTAATACAATAATACGATGTCTAAGAAGATTATAAATACAATTGATAACACTTCAATTTAGTTAAATTATTAATATTTGTTTTTAACCTTTTCCATACTCAACTCAAAAAATCTCTCACGCTCCGAAGTGGGGGCCAAAAGACCCCATGAATGTTTCCTTTAATAAAGACTTATTTTAAACGAAAACACATTTTTAAGTGTATCATCATATAGGTAGATCATTATTACATACATAAAAATCGAAAAATTCATAAATTTTTAGAATTTTGGGGATTTTTAAGTATGTAAGTATTTAAGGATGTAACTATTGGTTTGTGAAGTGGTTATGGTTTAGTGCATAACTAAGTGATGAATGTTTTCGAATCCACGTCTCACGACAATTCGAAGACATTTATCGTGGCAGCTTCGCAGACATATGATGCGTGGAATCAATAGACAGTTCTAATTTTCAAATCAATAACCAATCATTCGTCAGCTTTTGAATTGAGCGTCTTTGTGATTGGTACTCGATTCAAGATGGTCGACAGTACATTATTTACAAGGCGTACATCCGTCAAAAATTATATTCACTGCACATCCCTGGAATACAGTTACTGGATTTATCCACAGCGGGATTATTATTTAATTAAGATTAATTCTAGAAGTCTCACAGCGGCGAATCTATTTATACAGGGTTATTTGTAAAACAGTAATAACCTCGCAGGGCTATATTCCTGCCTTGATTGTGAGTCGAAAATGTTCAAGCTATTATGACCCAATATCAATAGTTAAGGAGATATGCGACATCAGAGTTTGATTTTTTTTTTTTCAATATTTCTGAGTTATTTTTTGTAAAACGTTGGACTATCATAACAGTAACTCATATCGATTACGAAAAATTCATTCGTTTCAATACAAGTTAAATAAAATGATAAAAACCCTGAAAAAATACCAATTGGAATGTTTTCCAATTGGAATTCGAATATTTTTATTTTTTTATTTGACTTGTATTAAAGGGAATGAATTTTTCATATTCGATATAAGTTACTGTAATGATAGTCCAATGTTTTACAAAAAATAAGTCAGAAATATTGAAAAAAAAATGCAAACTTTGATGTCTCATTCGCATATCTCCTAATCTATTGATATTAGGTCAGAATAGCTTGAACATTTTCGACTCATAATCAAGGCAGGAATTTAGTCCTGTGAGGTTATTAATGTTTTACAAATAACCCTGTATATATACTACAGATGTCTCCAGCATAATCTAATCTAATAATATACGGATATGTCTTCTGGAATATTGTGCCGTGTTTTTAAGGCCTTTCAGCCCTGATGATGGACCCTGCAATGGGATCCGTAACGTCGGCCAGAAAGGTATTAAAAACACGGCATGATACCCCAGAAGACACAAACCAGAAGATTCTGAGTGACCGTGAAAACCTAAGAACATTATTAATATACGGAAGGTTCCCAGAATTGAAACATTTACACAACTTTAAAAAATTTATGTGGATGTTCTTCCGATGGAATTGGTGAACGTTGCCTTGTGTAGAGTAATCACTAGAGCCAGCTCATACAGGTTGTAAGCCCTGGGCCGTCGTACAAGAGACTTCCATGCACTTTTCTCACATAAATAGCTTCGTCTCTCTGAGACTTGTACAATTCATGTTCTCTTATTATTTTCTTTTTTCTCACAATAACAATAAAGTATCTACACAATTAAAATGATAGAGGTACCAAGACCTAAATAAGTACGTAATTCAGTTTTTATTATGTCGGTAAATATAGTTTTCTGAAAATTCGATGTGCGTGTGAAATGGTGCTATTAAACTTGCTGCGACTTCAGTTTAGTGTGTTAAGTACTTAGTTCTAGTTTCATTGAACGATTTGTCAACGTTTTAATTGAAAATATAATTTTCATATAAGCTTTGTACTACACACTACTAATATAAGTTATTTATTTACTTCCTTTCTTTTAACTCGTGGCGTCTGCTTGCTTGTTTCCTTGACGAAAAAACTTTCGATCGATTTTTAACCCTTTTCCCGTGATTCAATCGAGCTGAAACTTTGCAAGCACGCTCGTGGCGACGATCAAGAAGATCTATCAAATTTTCGTTAAAAAAAATAATAACTATAGTATAATTTTGGATTTTTAGAAAATTTAATTGATTTTTTAAAATTGGAAACCATACAAATGTTTGATTACTACCAACAGCGGCCTGACGAGTCACGGAATATTTAAAATTTGAATTACTCCGTCGGTATATGTAATAGGTACTTTACTACGAATTTCGTAAATTTATAACAATTGGTTAACAGATGACAGCAAAATTCACAAATATATCAAAATCTTGATTAAATTGACTGACAAATGTTTTTAGAATTTAATCTTCAAAGCATGAAGTGTCTTATCATAGCTCAAAACATCTGACATTTTAGAAATATATTAAATTCCTGTAAGTTTAGTGTTATTTTATATGTTTTAATTCGTCTTTAATTGTTGTTATATTTTACAAAGAAAGGGAAAGAAAGGATTTCGAGAGGAGAAGTCTCTCTAATCATCAAGCAAAGTTAGTTAATTTTTTAATTTTTCAAAAGAATTAAATGAGATTGATTGGCATTTATTGCTAGCGGACTAACCCGCTGAGCAAGCATTAGGATCATTTTATCAGGTGCTTTATACTATTCGCGATAAATGTGTACTGCGTAAGATAGGCAATTTGGATTATTTTCCTCCTTGGTACACTTCAGCACTCAAAAAAAATCGTGAGGGAAAAATTCAAGTACTTTCGTAAATTTAAAATCTATGGCAATAGATCTGATGATTTTTCAATATTTTACGTGATAGAACTAAGTCATGGGAAAATGAATGTCACTTGAACTAAGTCACATCTCTAAAATAGAGGAGTCTGTAGTACGTAACACCAAAACGTTCTGGTAATTTGATACATCCAAATCCAAGTCATTTAATCTGCCAAGTAAAATGATATGGTCTTAATTAGGATCTGACATAATATGTAACTATTTTTCCGATTATTTTTATTCTACATTCTCTAGTCCCACTTCAAGTACCCAAAATATAAATTCTCTGTTCAATCACGAACTCATCACAGATAGTTTCATTTCATTGATAGAAGTAACTAAATTAAACGTCATATATCAATTAAAGCTACTTGATATAAATAAATCTGCTGGACCTGATCAAATACCGCCAATATATTTAGTTAAATGTGCTGATATAATAGCTCTATCTCTAACTATTTTATTTCAACACTCTATTAAGGATGGATTTATGTCAGGAAATCGGCATTTATTACTCCGATTCATAAAAAAGGTTCTAAAACAGACGGTGTTTCTGTTTCTAAATTGTGCACAATTGCTAAGATTTTCGAGAAGAATGTTCTTAGGTTTTCACGGCCACTCAGAATCTTCAAGTTTGTGTTTACTGGGGTATTATGCCGTGTTGTTACGACCTTTCGGGCCGACGTTTCGGATCCCATTGCAGGGTCCATCATCAGGGCTGATGTGTTGTCTTGAATGTTGGTGTTGTGGTTAAGTATCGGCTTGCAATACCGTGCCGAAGTCATGATGTGTTTGTATTGTGTTGTATGTATGATTCATCTGTTGTCTGATCACTATCTCTGCGGAGTCTGCGACGAGAATGACTTTGAAGCGCCGGACCAAATCTAAATTAAAAACATCTTGGTACCCGGCGCTTCAAAGTCATTCTCGTCGCAGACTCCGCAGAGATAGTGATCAGACAACAGATGAATCATACATACAACACAATACAAACACATCATGACTTCGGCACGGTATTGCAAGCCGATACTTAACCACAACACCAACATTCAAGACAACACATCAGCCCTGATGATGGACCCTGCAATGGGATCCGAAACGTCGGCCCGAAAGGTCGTAACAACACGGCATAATACCCCAGTAAACACAAACTTGAATTTTCGAGAAGGTTGTATATGATCAAGTCTTCGTAGCTCTTAAACACTCCTTTCATTAAAGGAAAGTTAACAGTTTCCAATCTAATCCTCCTTAATGACTTTCTGACTGATGAAATGCATAAAGGACTTCAGACAGAAGTGATCTATACTGATTATAGCAAGGCGTTTGATAGAATGGAGAATAGATCATCAACTGTTGATTAATAAGCGTGGTGACTTGCTCAGATGGTTCGCATCCTATACGATAATAGGACTCAGGCTTTGGTGGTTAGTAATTACATGTGGAGTTGGGTTGTAGCGGGGTACCGCAGGGATCATTTCTGGGGCCACTGTTGTGTATAATCCGTATTTCAGATATTCATGATTGCCTTCGTCACTCTAACGTTCTAATTTTTGCCCACGATATGAAAATTTTCAAACCAATTTCTAGTATTTATGATTCGCTTAATTTACAAGATGACTTTCTACGGTTAGATGAATATTGTAAATTAAATAAACTTGAATTGAATCCATCAAAATGTTCTTGTGTAGTTTTCACACGCAAAAAGAATATTATATCGTTTAACTATATGCTAAAAGGAGAACAATTTGAAAGAGCTATATCAATCAGAGGCTTGGGGAAGATCAATGATAGCAATTTATTAATTTTTATTTTATTTTTTAAGTTAGTTAATATTACAATTTGTATATTAACTAGTATTTACCTTACATTCTTAAATCTATTACTAATATACTATCTAAAATAACCTACATATTTACATTTACATCTAATCTAATCTATGGTACAATCTATAATAAATAATACATCTTATGCTCTACAATTCTATACTAATATATTATAAGTAGGGTTTTAGGTTTTATCATGAGGCTATCTAAAAATTTTAAGTGTGTAAAGACATTGAAAGTAGTTTACTGAATTTTTATCAGAAGTAAACTTGAGTAAGCATCGCAGGTATGGAATCACCATTATATGATGTATGTTAATGGCTGCAATTTTGCCTTGAATTGGGAGATGGAGGGTTTATTATTGCAAATGTTTTTTGTTTCGTTTTTAGGATTTCTTTTCGCATCCAAACCATTAAATTATCATCAGTCACCCTATTTACCATACTCAAGAAATTAATATTCTCACGCCATCGTGTACTTCGCGTATGGAAATACTATTCATTTTATCCACACCGTATAGCACAATTTATTAAGATTTATGATTAGTCCGTACGTTCTCTTAACAAGTCATAACACGGTTCTGTCACCTGGCCACTTAGCGATTATTAACTAATTAAAGCTATGACGAGGAGTAAGTACTGGGCACCTCCCCACGGAAGTCGTACGTATGTAATTATACAGAATAATTCGAATTAAAACTGTTATCGTGCATTTTCCACAACATTACGCTTTCCTCGTCAAATCAACGACCTGCACCTGGTCTAAGGTATTTCTCCGCATTCGCTTGATTAGTTTATTTATCTACGACAGGTTGGGATGCATCTATCTCTCTCGTGGTGTATGTCAAGGATGAGACTTATATCTCTTATAGTCGGTAAAGGGTGTTTATATATTATATATACTTACTGATTAAGTCATTTTACTCTTCATATTACATTCAGGTTTATATTATTGGATTCATAAATCAAAGATTTTCGAATCCAATAATAGAAACTGAAGCAATTAATAAAAACTTATGTGTGGAGTATTTTGCCGTATGGATATGAGACATGGTGCATTGGCGACAGAGAAAAAAACGATTAGAAGCCTTCGAGACGTGTCCTAGGAATTTCCTGGAGAGACCACATTACGAATGAAGAGGTTCTCAGCAGGATCGATGAAACCAGCCACATGAGAGGGAAAGATTGCCAGAGGGCGCCCTCGCCGTGAATATCTTGAGCAAGTGTGCCAAGATATGAATTGTGCCTCCTACACAGAGCTGAAGAGGATCGCCGGAGACCGGGCAGAATGCAGAAGGAGATGTGCTTTGCTGCAAACCAATCCCACGGATTGAAACCCAAGAAGGAAGGACTCTTCATACATGCGGCAATGAATCGCAGCTTTCTTCATGCCTAACTCTGCACTGTCTTTCACTTTCTGCCCTATTTTATCTTCACTTGTCCACTACAGTTTACTGTACTGTTTCATCTATACTAGCCACACCATAGCCTTAGTGTCTTCAGTCATGATTTTCTCCTCCTTCCAAGACCTCTACTACCCTGCATTATGAGTTGCAAGATCTGATACTTCTTTGGATGTCTTATTACATATTTGTGATATTGAAGTTTTGAGATTTTTATTTATTTATTTATATTCCCTTAGGGCTACATTGAAGAATAATACAATACACATGTAACTCAAATACTTAATCAAATAAATTAATGTTAAAAAAATTATGGCAGTGTAATAAGTCATGAATATATAACAAGAAAGAAAATCATTATGTACATAATACAAATTAATTATAATATTAAGGTTACAAATACCTAGCACAACATTTGCGTGCACATTTCTTTTTTAAGAACAGCAATGCTACTTGTACCAAACAAATCCACGTCAAACGGTGCAGATTTGTATAGAGAACAGACAGACAGGCATTGAGTTTTAAAGATTCAGACATTCCCCGTTCCTTTCTTACTTCCAGGAATCTTATTGAAAATCTTGAGATTTCAACTCCTTCCTGAATCCAGTCTCGTTGCATCTATTTCTCTTCTATCATGTTCGTGCTCGCATTAAATTGCAACAAATTCCCTGCAATTATTTCATAACACAAAAAAGTAACACGACCGATGATTTTTCAAACAAATATTATTATTTCACCGTAGGCATACGTCAGTGGTGATAATTGGTCGGGAAAATATTTGAGAATCCGTGTATGTAAGTTAGATTTGCACAATCAATCCTTGATTTATCACCTCGTGCGAGTTTTCCTTGGTGTTTGCTGAAGAAAATCACATCAACAGCACTAATGTGGAATACCCGTAGTAAACATTGGAGCCATTTTCCGAGCCAGCACTGGCGGTGGGAGGACGCTTGGACATAAATCAGTTGGTGCTAACAATCACGGTGACGTCACTGAACTTCGGAAGTGTTTACAACAGTTTTAGAAAGCTCTTTGGCTAAGTAAACATTCTGACGCCCAGATGCGATCGGCTGACGATGACACAAGGCGAATTTTAATAGATCGCGAAGCTTCTGAGGCAACGGCATGATTTCACTTGATGGGTCTAAGGGTACAGATACACACGCTTATTACTGGCATGCTCAAAACTAGCATGCCCTAACAACTGTACACACTTGCTTATTTTAAGCATGCCCATAAATAAGCGTGCTCAAAGCTAACAATCAAACACACACGCTTATTAGTGGCATGCTCTTGTCATAGAATAGAGACGCTCTTGTTCAAAATTGAAACTGCAAACTGAAATAGAAAATTCAAGTGAACCAATAAATCAAAACAGTTCCTGGGTTTAATCAAACACACATGCTCATTACTGGCAAGCTCTTGTCATAGAATAGAGACGCTCTTTTTCAAAATTGAAACTGCGAACTGAAATAGAAAATTCAGGTGAACCAATAAATTAAAATATTTTCGATTTTAGTTTTTATAATTTTTATTATAACATTTGAATCATTCATGTCTTTTAATAAAGTTTCATAAACATTAGTTCTTGCTGTATTATTTTTACACAGCGGTGACCGAGTATTCCACAGACATTCGTGATTTCTATAATAAGTCACGAAACGCGCCATATTTGTTTCATCTGTCGTGGACTGAAAATATCGCATTGATAATCGATACTAGCCGCGAATGACATAAGCATGCTCATAATAAGCAAGCCTGTTCACACATGCTCAAAAGATACCCATTCTCATTGTCTTTTCTTTGTCATTAGCATGCTCATAAATCAACCGGCGGTTGATTTTTGAGCATGCCACTAATGAGAATGCTTATTACTAGCAATGTGCATACTCACATGCCACTAATAAGCAAGGGCTATGTGTATCAGTACCTTAAAGCCAAACAGACAGCTTACCGCAGTTCAAAAATAACTAAGGACGAATATACTTATTTAAAAAATCATTCGTAAAATGTATCAGAATCTTACAATGGTATCTAATGTCTCCACTTCAAGTATGCACTCCAAAAATGCAAGCGAATACACCAAAATTTTTCCTGGCCCTCCCACCACGTAGGTAAAAATAAGTTTAAAAGCCATTGAGTTGTTTGTTAAATAAAGTTTATGTGTAAAGTGCTTATGGGATCATTTCTCACGAAAACGACGCTATACAGGTTGTCTCGTAACTTGCAGTAAAAACAAGGGAGTCTTTTTCATTCAGTTTTGAATAGAAAATATTCTCTACACTTTAGGTGAAATGTCGACAGTTACGGAGATAGGGGACATCAAAATTTGCATTTTTTTTATGTTTCTGACTTTTTCCCGTAAAAAATTGTGTTATTATTAAATTACAATAATTTATATTATATTAAAAAATTACTCTCTTTGATACAAGACAAATAAAATATCAGAAATTTGAAAAATATTTTTTTGTAAGGATTTTGTAATTTTATTTGACTTGATTTTTCTACTAGCTACGAGACACTGTATGAGTCATTCAATTAAAAATAAATTAATATAAATACGACATTATTCAAAACATATTACGTTATAACGCTTCCTTCCTTGTACCTAAATTCTGAAAAGAAACTGATAACATTACATTGGAACGAACCACATTATATTTACTTTGAAAAAAAAATCATTTGAATATGTGTCTTTTTTATTTTGAAACGAGAGAGGTGATTTCAAAATAAAAAGGACACCAGAATGCACCTTTAAATAATATTCTTGTGGAACTATACACATGTGGTAACCGACGCCTTAAAAGTACTTCCCTTATGCATGTATAAAGGTGTCCCGTATTTCGACGTCAAGCCGAAATCGGGTGATGGGCCAAGTCATAATAGTTATCAGAAAAATATTTAGAAAAATCTTAATCATGTGTTTTAAAAATTATAAGCATTTTAAAAAAATTTTAAAAATCTACACCCTGTGACGGTCTTTTCACTCCTGTTGCTACAAATCTTTATTTTTCTTCTTTTTTTATTATTATGTAATCCTGAATAATGCTTCTGTAAACTTTTGTCCAAAATTCAAAGCCAACTTCTCCAGCTTGGAAGAAAAGGTTTTTTGACCAAACCAAGTATTCAAAACCAATACTTTGCCCAGTTTTAACTGACTGTTTGTTTTGAAATATTTTTCTGATAACTATTATGACTTAATATCACTCGATAATATCACACCCTGTATACTGACTTCATCAACTTCCCCATTTCTTGGAATAGGCCAGGAACTGATATACCTTTCTCACATTCTGTTGGATCGTTGGATGTCAGTTACATTAGAAAATTTTGCTCCTTTCGGCGAATCTTTTTATTTTGGAAATAGCTTGAAAGGAAGCAAGGAGCCAAGCCAGGTGAATGGGCAGCAAGATCTTTACCGTTTATGGCGTCGTGTTACAAGTAGGGATTGCTCCCGGGGATTCCCGGTACTGAAGTGCCCGGGAATTCCCGGAAAATTTCATCGCCCTCAGTACCGGGAAACAAAACCCATTTCCCTGGAATTGCGGTACTACAAAAAGTTATACTAATTTAAATATTTTGAACTATTATCAAGCTGTAAATGTTGTTTTAGGCGCCGATGATTTGAAACACGTACATAAGTTTCGCTAAACTTTTACGATATTATCTTTCATTGTCGTTACGTTTGAAAGTTACTGTGTATTTTGAGTTTCTGATAAGTTAGAGTAAACAATTTTTGTTAAGGCCAGACTGAATAGTTTATGGTAAAATTTATTTAATTACAATTTAAAGGTTCCCTTTTCATCACAAGTATGATTATTATTTGTTCAACTAAAAGGTATATTTGTTATTTTTCCCGTTTAAAGATTGTTTCTTTATATTTTGAAATGAAAAAGCATATAAACTTTAACAAAATCTGATACATTACAAGAAAACTATTATTTTGAGGGTGTACACATATCTGTGCTATCTACTGGACATATCATCACACGTCTGGTTTTGATAACTTTACATTTTTTTGCATTTATATGCCACAGGATCGATTAAAAAGCGACACATCTGATGAAAAACGATTTTGATGACGTGTCAAAAATCACGCGCACCGACTGAGCGACATTTTCTGTTTAAACCAAATATAATCCAAGTCCTGATTGTTCTATAGGCAAGTTAATGCATGCTTGTCTCTGACAAGATTAACAGGCGTGTGATAAATATTGGTGAAAGTAAAACAACAGTGTTGTGAACATAGTAGTGTAGTGTTGGTCCTGACGAAGAGACGGGTCTCGAAACCGGTAGATCTTTAATCTGGTAGTGGTTTTTACTAAGTTATCTAACACTCTGTTATAATCCAAGTTGATTTAACCGGCCCTTTCACCCGTTATTTTACAGGAGAAAACCTTAGGGCAGACCAATTTTGTAGATAAATTTAACATTATTTGTCACTAATTACTAATTACCGTGTGACGAAAAGGCTTTCCAATTATCATCATTTCTGATTAAATCTTTTTATGATGTTTTCCATTTTTATTTCTTCAGACTTCTCGGAATTCGGCCGCGCCGCTGATAGTAGATGCATATCTTTCGCGATAATACACAATAAAAATATAATCCATCAACAGGACTCTCTGGAGTTATTGGATAACATCTTGAGCCGCAGATAACGGTGCAGTTCTCACCAATGGCTTCCGAACATTTCCGGCAATAACCGGAGTTATCATGCGTGCTGGCCATGTTTTTTGCGTTACCGCGCGAAAAGTACCGGCGACCGCAATAACTCGTAAGAGGTAATTGAAAATCACTTTGGCAGTCAATAAACTATTGTTGGCATGGGTACCTATGTAATTATGATGGCCAGTTGATGGATTAACTTTTCTGGCCGCAGCTGAAGGAGAATCTGAAGCATATGAATATTGAGGAAACCCTCAATATTCCCAACAAAGGAACTTTTCAACATTTTTAACGTCCCAAATATTAATCATATCTATAAAAAATTTGCGATACTTCAAATTCACAAAATGTATATCAATCATAGAACAATTGGATGTTTTATTAGTAGACCGAGATCAGCTGGAAATATTTTGATACCTAAATGTAATCCTAGCACAGCCCAACACCATTTCTCCTATCAAGGAGTATCATTTCTTAATGCTCTTCCCAATGAAATGAAGACGGAAAAAAATTATAGAAAATTTACGACTAAATTAAAAATCTTCTACAAAAAACCAATACAATAACGCAATGAAAAAATCTTATCAAAAACAATCTATATATACTTTTAAATGTTATTACAATGCCTTCTTAATTATTAATTTTTATAACTTGTGAATATCTTATTTACTTAATCTAATGCCTTACATTTTTGTATTCTTGTATTGTTTATATCTCACTTACTTAATTTAATGTCTTAATTTTTATAACTTAATCGAATGTTTCTTTGTCTGTATCTTACTTATTTAATCTAATGTCTTACACTAACGATTTCATTAATAATAGATATATACATATATGACAATGCCCCCACTTTTAAACACGAGAATAAATCCTCATTTAAAAGTGGGTTAGCGTGTAATATAAATGTGTATTAATTATATTATATTGAATACACTCTTAAGTTTTTACATATACCAAATAAATTTAATAAAATTTAAAAAAATGACAAATTATCACGCTTTTGAAATAAAACTGTGTATAATATTAAATAATAGTCTAGTATTAATAGCCAGTTTTCACGAATAAGCTTTTAACTTGAGGAATATTGTTTTCTACAATTTTTCCAATAAAAATCTTCCGAATCATTCCGGATTACAAAATTATTTTTTTAATTTAAGGGAAGGTAATTAATTACCTGAATTTTAGCAATTTTCTATCATTGTATCAACCCGCTACTAATATTAACAATCTCAGCTACGTGACTTTGGTCAACCTTAAGTTAACAACAAGCGCTTAAATACTTATAAATAGATTGTTTATAAGTAGAAAAATTAAGTTATTAGATACGCTCATTTACATTTTTGTTTATTATTTAATTTAATATAAACTTAAAATATGTAATGACAAAAAAATGTTGTCCGTCCCTTCATAAGCCTATCGGATTGCAAACTTTGCAAATGGCCTATCATAAATCATCATTATAAATCATTTGGATTCTGAGATTGACAAGCGAACATAGAAACTGGTATTTATTTATATTTAAATAATGGGTTTATCATTAAATTCAATTCGTTATTAATAATATTATTAGATTTGAATTTGAGTGATTGAAATATTTCTAACATTTCTAAGTTACCTAACCAAAATCCTTATCTATTTATACGTTAAGTTTCAATTCCGTTTTCTGTTTTACATGGGCTGTCACTGAGATATTATTTACGAATTTAAAAAAGAAAATCATTTTGAAATGTGTGGCCTGTCTCTAAATGATGATTTGCGAACTCTGAAAAAAAAATTATTCGATTCATCATCTAGTAAATGTACCAATGACAATTGCTAACATGGACCTGTATGTAAATCTGAAATCAGTTTGGTCTTGGCGTCGGATTTCTTATTCATACAGGATAGGAAATTGGTTTTTTAATTGCCTGAAAATATGAAGAAAATTGAGAAAATTAGAATACGCAAATTTCTTGACGCTTTCGGCTATTTTGCGTAACCTAATTTATATAATATATTTAAATTCACATTTAACCTCGCGACAACGTTTTACCGCGAGACTTGGCAGAGGTCAGACTCGGTGACGCGAAAAATATGCAGAGAAAAATTATTAAAATTTTCGAGTACCCTCGAAAATTTTAATAATCGCCTCAGCGTCTCCGAATGCGCAATATTTTTACGGTTCAAATGGTATTTTTTCCCTTATTTATGGCGAAATTGTCATAATTATCGATTTATGTCCCACACCGCCGCGCACGTCGGCACGCGCCACTGCTTTCAAATGTTTTTCTGTATTATTTTAGGTTATTTTTTTAATGCTGTGATCTTATTTTTTTAAGTTTGTCAATAAATTTAGCGTTGATTTGCTTCGAATAAATACAGCCCAAGAATATTTTGAAATTAACGATGCATTTTAATTAGTTAAGGGGTCACACCATGTTGAGGCGTCAAAAATATATTCAAATTCAAAAAAAAATTAGACATGACTATTGCACTTATAAAATTCGTTTTTCTATCGTTGTTTACAGAATACACTCGTTAATATTTTTCATTGACAAATTATTTAGAAAATTTCAAAATGGCGAATATATATACTGCCCCGCAAAGGTTCTTCTCCATGACGCGCGCAGCTGGTGTTTGTTTGCTTGTTTGATTGGATGTCGCCAAGGTTTGAGTTAGTTATTGTCTTGTTAAATGGTAGAGTACAGAAAAAAAAGAATTTTTTTATTTTGTGCTAATGAGAGTAGTTTGAAAATATTTTTATTTTTTTCCTTGAAAAATCTAAATAAAAAATTCACAATGAGCAAACGACGCATTTTATCAAAAAAATCGTAGGTCATATAGTAGATGATATTATAAGTAAAATGTTTGCAAAATTTGAACAAAGTCGACCAAAGACTTTTTGAGATATCATCTCATCAATCTGACGAAAGAAAAAAGGAGTTTCGAAAAAAACGCGAAAGAATATTATAATTCGTTTAAAAATCATATTCCATGCCAGCTTCAAATTACTATAACTCAGTCAATTTTTGAAATTTTTGGATGAGTGATGATTGAAATTGGTTTTAGAACTTCAACCGATAAAATAAAGTTAAAAAATGTTTTCTTCAAATGTCAAGGTGGTAAAAATCCTTAAGACATGCAGGTATACAATGAATACTTTCAATTATTTAATAGATTCAGTAGATAATTTACAATATTTTGTAAATATGTGAAAAATGTTCACTATCTTTGTTTCGTATTATAACTTATTTAACTGGACCGAACCTGCGCTAAACCAATGAAATCTGAGCAAAAACAACAAACATACAAATTAAATTATAATATATAGGTACCTACTTTATTTTGCTATTACTGTTGTTAATGAAAATACATTTCATTCTGCAGTTTATTTTTAGGAACATAGTTTTACGATATTCAAACCAAATAAGATAAATCAATCAGAAAGATGTACCAAAAATTATCTTTCTAATTAATTAATCAACGGTGTTTTGAAATTCATTGATTGCCTATACTAAAACAGAAAAGAAAATTAAAAAGAAAAAGAAACCTAAACGGATATTTCAAAAAAAAATATATAGAACACTTTTCACTTAAGAAAGACAACCGAATTAGTATGTGTAAGCCGTGCGCACGATGTTTCGCTGTGTTGGTGTTTACGGGTATAAACACCAACACATCGAAACAATGTGCCTCGTATTTCGATTTCCTTTCTTGAATGGAAAGAGGTCTACCTACCTAAGATTTAAATCAATTATACCAACACGTATCTTAATATTTCGTACGGAAAAGATTCATTTATTGTAAATTAAAAAAAGCACATCCGTGTGTCTTCATTTTTTGTTGGCAATTTTGAAAATAAAAACCGACACCTTACACCCGAGGTAAGTGCTAATTTTCCTTTGATGTTTAAATAGGTGGATCGCATGACCTTTTTGTCCTGAAAGTATTTTTTTCAAATATAAAAAGGAATTGTGTTTCAACATCCGAGAGGACAACCAAATTATGAAGCGAGAAAGTAATGCTTTAGCTTTTTTCGTTTAAAATAAAAAGTAATTCACAAATGGGCTTATTCGAAGAAATTGTACTTTAGTAAATTACGGTGATAAAACATTTTTCAGGTTGACGGATCTGTACGAAAAATATTATTCGTTCTTGACAGTTTAATCTTTTATGCTTTAGACAAGAATCTTTAGAAAACAGATTTAAGAACGACAATTATTTTCTAATGTAAACTGTCTGGCCACAAATGAAATACTGTCATCTCGTCAGTCGTGTAATTCTTCGGGAAATCTCATTTGGATTAGGTAAATGAGGAAAATCTTGAAGCGAAAACAGACAAATGAAGAAAGGTATTAGTTCTATTGTTAAAAGGAAATTCTAAGGTTAATCCAAGTCCGTTAATCCGAATTTAAGCCATGTATTCACTAGGGGACAAATTGTCCCTCAGCAGCACGCGCGGCATAGAGTCTACGTGACGTTGCAACGTCGTGCACTGTTCCGCGACCTCGCGCACAACATAGCGCGGCATTTCTACGTGCCGTGGCAACGTTGCCATGCGCACGGTACCCGAGCGTACTCACTGCAACATTCCGCGGAGCGTCAGTACCATGTGGTATGTTTACAAGTGAATACGCATGCGCTGTATCTGTCAAGATGACAATGCGGGGAAACGAAATCGTTCTCGAACTCATCGAGCTGTATCGATCGAAGATCGCATAGAATGTCTTTCTCTTTGCAGTAAATAATTTCGCATTCTCCTCTTTTTTCTCCTCTTACTTTTCGATAAACTCATTAACATAAACAGATACGCGGCTATCATCATAACCTCATAGGGCGATATATTTCCGCGACGTCTGGAAAACAATAATTATTTGCAAAAAGGACCTTGTTTTTAATAATATTCAATTTACTACAGTAAAACCTCGTTAATTTGAAATTGCGACCCAAAAAAACATTTCGAATTGCGCGGAACCCCGTTTTCGCCAAATGAGATACCGCAGCTGTCAACATAAGCTCATCGGGTGACATTTCCGCGACAAGATATGCGAGTCCCGGTGTGTACACGTCTAATGGCCGCGTCATTGTCCCCGAAACATGAGCGTAGATGTTGATGCGACATGCCGAGCGGAATGTTTCGCGATTTGTCCCCTAGTGAATACATGGCTTTATGCGTTTGTGAACTAGAGGTGGGTCGTTCATGAACGAATTTTTCACTGAACTGTTCTGGACGAATGGATTGTTCAGTTCACAACCGTACATCAGTTCAGTAGCTGTTATTTAGAATTCCTGATGAAATGTAAATATGATTATTGATGGATAAATGAACGACTGAAAATGAACAGTTCACTTGAATGAATGACATGATGAACAATGCTTAAGTCAACTATCAATACTGCGCATGCTCACGTGCCACTAATAATCATGTGTATCAGTACCTTTAAGCTACTGATACACATGCTGATTTTGAGCATGCCACTTAGTGGCATGCTCAAAAATCAACCGCCGGTTGATTTATAAGCATGCCACTGTCATTCACCATGAGAAGGGGTATCTTTGGAGCATGTGTGAACAGGCTTGCTTATTACGAGCATGCTTATGTCATTCGCGGCTAGTATTATTATTTTTTTTATTTTTTTTTTATTTTTTTATTTTTTTATTAATTACACGGCTTAATAGCCTTTTACATTTTAAATTTTGAGAGAGATAGATTTAAAATGTCGACATATGTAGGTAGTTTATTGCCAAGTTTGTGCATCCGAGGTATGCTAGAATTTGAACGATAGTTTGTGTCAAAATTGTCACAATAAAACAGCATGTTTTGGCGGGTCCTACGGTTAGGTACTTTAAAATTAATACTATTCAGGAGTTCGCAACAGTCGAAATTTGAGTGTAATATTTTAAAAAGGAATATTAAATCTGTTAATTTTCTTCGATCTTCCAAGGTTAGGAGATTAAGATTAGTTTGCAAATATTTGTAGTTTATTTGGTCGATCGGAATATGAAGCTTAAAATGTATAAATTTTAGGAATTTACGTTGTACCCTTTCTATATTTTTTATATGAACCCTGTAAAAAGGAGACCAAATGATGGAATTGTATTCCAACTGACTACGGACCAAGGATACATATAAGAGATTTATTACATTAATTGATTCAAAGTCCTGTATTGATCTAAGTATGAAACCTAAGGTTTTCATACTTTTATTCGTAATAATGTTGATGTGACTTTTGAATTCTAGTTTATGTTCAAAAATGACACCAAGATCACGGATTTCTGTTATTTTTTCTAGGTTTATATTATTTATTGAATACGAAAAGGAAATGGGAGATTTATTTCTGCAGAAGGATAGTGATTTACACTTATCAACATTTAAAAATAGGTTGTTAGAGATGCACCAATCGTTTAATTTGTATAAGTTATATTGGAGTGTAAGGCAGTCACTCACATCTGATATTTCCTTGAAAATTTTAATATTTTTGAACAAGAGCGTCTCTATTCTACGACAAGAGCATCCCACTAATAAGCATGTGTGTTTAATTGTTATCTATGAACATGCCACTAATAAGCATGCTAATAATGAGCAAGTGTGTACAGTTGTTATGGCATGCTTATTAGTGGCATGCTCATTAGCTCGTGCCACTAAATAAGAATGCGTATCAGTACCTTTATTCTAATCGCCAATACGATCACCTACCTCCGATAAGAGATGGTACTCTAAGAACAATATTATGTTTTCGTTCCAACCGATTACTTGATGAAATTTAACAGTTTGTCCTAGGAATGCAATCCCAATCGAAATTTGAACATTTTTCATCACCTTGATCGTGATTATTCGATTGCAAAAGGTTTTCTTTACTCATCCCTACTAACAGTATGTACGAGGATGTAACAGTGAATCACGTAAATGAAACGTCAGGAATGGAGTTCCTGTCCCAGGAATTCTAACTACAGATTGTTTCCTGGAAACTTGATACATTGCCTAAACCCAAATTCGCGGAAAATAAATTTACATGAGTTTCCAAACATCAAAATATCTTATTTTGAATGTGAACCTATCAGCGTAACACGTATACACGGAATGAGATACGATTATATCAATTTTAGATATTTAGTTGAGATAAATCTCAATTACATGTACACGTGTTGAAATTTGATCTTTATATAAATCTAGACTACCGCTTCAGTTTTGGCAAAAGCATATCCGATTGGATTGGTCAAGGGATGTTTTAAATGCCGGCACAGATTTTTATATTGTAGCTTAAATGTACATAACAACTGTACACACTTGCTCATTATTAGCATGCTTATTTTAAGCATGCTCATAAATAAGCATGCTCAAAGCTAACAATCAAACTCACATGCTTATTAGTGGCATGCTGTTGTCATAGAATAGAGACGCTCTTGTTCAAAATGGAAACTTTGCAAACTGAAATAGAAAATTCTAGTGAACCAATAAATCAAAACTGTTCCCGAGTTTCCATCCGCACATTTTATATTTTAGTTTTTATAATTTTTATTGTAAGATTTGAATCATTTATGCCTTTTAATAAAGTTTCGTAAACATTATTTCTTGCTATATTATTTATACACAACGGTGACCGAGTATTCCACAGACATTCGTGATTCCTATAATAAGTCACGAAAATTAATATTTTATCATCTCCCCAACGCGCCATATTTGTTTCATCTGTCGCGGACTGAGAAGATCGCATTGATAATACTAGCCGACATAAGCATGCTCAAAATAAGCAAGCCTGTTCACACATTAATGTATATTATAGATATCTCACAGAGACGAAACTGTATTTATTATGGGAAAGTAGGCATAGAAGTCATTTGGGTGTACATAGGACTTATGACCTATCTTTATGGTTGGCTTAAATGATCACTTTACACAATAGTAACATTCGCCATTTCCACCCATGATAGAATATACCATGCTTATTCGTTTTTTGGAAGTTGTATATATGTTCAAATTGCGTGGAAAGCTTTCACATATGAGTTGTAAGCGCCTTTCCATGCGGCCTGTACAAAGCCATTTTCATTCCCCTAAATCCCCACAGATGTCGCTAATGTTAGCGACATCTGTTCACACATGCTCAAAAGATACCCCTTCTCATGGTGAATATCATTAGCATGCTCATAAATCAACCGGCGGTTGTTTTTTGAGCATGCTTATTACTAGCAATGTGCGTACACACATGCCACTAATAAGCAAGGGCTAAAGAAGTTCAATACTGCCCATGCTCACGTGCCACTAATAATCATGTGCATCAGTACCTTAATGCTTTGTTATGCATATTTCATCATATTGGCTCTTAAATTTCCACGAGACACGGCCTGATACGACGGCCATAACGTCTCGCAACGGAATAATCCAGAAACAACGCATTTTTAAAAGAAGTACCTGATTTATGGAACAACTTAAAAAGTGTTGTAGTGGGTACCTACCCAGAACCATAAAGTTGCGGCAGACATAGATTTCTATACAGACGCTATTGTATTTCTCGGCATTTTAATTAACCAGAAGTGCTTCGGATACCAATAAATGAAGTTTTATTGGTTAATGGAAGCGGATGGCTCGCAGGGCGCCGTCTAATGGAAGGATATTAAACTGCTAGACATCGATTTCTTAGAAACCAACACCACCAACTATGCCCGACATGGCGGCCGACCCGGCAAACAAGGAGGACAAACAATTACTTTCCTTTATTAATCATTCGACGTACCTTTAAAATACTATTTTGATATGAAAATGCTGATGTTAAAGCACTCCTGGGAATATCTGTGGCGACGTAAACGTGTGCAAATGACAAATTCTCACACCCCTCAAAATGAAAATAAAACTCTTCGCGCGCGGTCTGGTTTATTTAAAATAATAATTAATAAGCAAGTTGCAACGGCAAATTAGTTTTAATTTTTTTATTGCGTCAAATGTTGCAGGTTCTGCATACACGATTGCGTGTTACTTTTATCATACAGCTGTGCTAACTACTTTTCAAAATTCAACATTAAAAAAAGCAATGGAAAATTATTTTATCAACTATTCTTGTCTTATATTATTGATGGATTTGGCGTTTACTTTGTAGAGATTATTCATGATGACAGATTATTATAATAAATTATATTAACCTTGTTATCTCTACCGAGTTAAATATATTTTCTATATCCACTACTTAAGTTTCGAGAGAATTAGGATCTCTCATCGACAGGTGAAGTATCAAACTTATTAAGTATTCTCAAATATTTTATTAAGTGTTCTTGAGTATTATTATTAAGTATTCTTGTCTTATCCAGACGTTCTTTTTCTGGCTCTTCGTGTGATTCTTTACATACCATTTATCCTTAATCGTTTTAGACACGGTAGACGATCATTTTCTTGTTTATTTCTACATGTTCCAAATTTAACAACCACGAATAAGTCTTGCATAGCTAGACCTCTTTCGTGAAAGCCGTGCGTACGGGGCGCATTGTTTCGTTGTGTTGGTGTTTACGGGTATAAACACCAACACAAACACACGAAACAATGCTAATTCGATTGTATTTCTTAAATGGAATGACCTATACCTACTGAAACATAATATTTGAACCCAGTTCACAAACTGCTATTGCTAAATGCCATTCTATCGCAGGATTGTGAGAGATTTTAGCGAATTGTTACAATGAAGAAGTTTCCTATTTTTCTGTAATTAAAGGAATTGAAAATTTGAGTAAAATTACACAAAAGTCTGAAAGTAAAATGAAGATATCTCAAAAACTAACAATGTTATAGAATTTTAAATTTGCTTTTTGCGTTAATAATTTAGTTCCGTCCGGTGGAGTCGCGTGACGTCATCTCTCATACCCGGTGTACATCGCGGCTAGTACTCCAGCACGCGACTAAGCAGATACGTGACGTCACAGGCGAGTTGGATGTCAATCATTCCGCTCCAAAATACACCAACTTTGATATTATTTTTCTCTGTTATTTATTGACGTATTTTAACAATTTTATTACTGGTTTATTAGTTTTGATCTATATTTTAATTCTATTAAGTTAAATATAGTATTATCAACATCATTTAACTTCTCTATTGTCTAAGAGGTGAAAAAATCTCTGCCTTATCAAACAAAACATGAATAAAGTGGTCGCTTTTTCTGGCTGAGCGAAACCCGCGTGATAGAATTGATGCGTCTTCCATCATCATGGAAAATAATGGAACAGATATACGGGGTGTACCAGAGCCAGCAGCAGAAACTTGGCCGGTAGATTCCTGCCTATGTTACGAGTCTAAAATGTTCAAGCAAGCATGACCTAATATCATTAGTTATAGAGATATGCGATATCAAAGTTTGCTTTTTTTTCAATATTTCCGACTTATTTTTTGCAAAAAGTTGAACTATCATTACAGTAACTTATATCGATTATGAAAAATTCATTTGCTTCAATACAACTTAAATAAAATGTTAAAAACCTTGTTAAAAAAAAACTTTCTTCAATTTTTGTAATGTTTTAATCATTTTATTCGACTTGTATTAAAGCGAACGAATTTTTCATAATCGAAATATGTTACTGTAATGACAGTTCAACTTTTTGCAAAAAATAAGTCAGAAATATTGGGGAAAAAAAGCAATCTTTGATGTCGCATATCTCCACAACTATTGATATTAGGTCATGGTTGCTTGAACATTTTAGACTCGTAACATGGGCAGGAATCTACCTGCCAAGTTTCTGCTGCTGGCTCTAGTACACCCTGTATAGAAACTGAGACACACGATCGCCACTGCATCGCATCTCTCGTCTACTGCGTCATCTCTCGACTTTGTTCTACATTGTTTTTATTGAGCTGTTCGATAATGTAGCGACATCGTGCGTCGGCCTGCGAAGCAGCCGCCTTTTAATGACATCTAGTTAAAATGTGTATACGCGCATTATAAAAGTAATTGGCATTTTACGGCTTATTATTATTAACAGTTTAGAGCGGTATGTAATATGTATCACTACAGTTTAATCATGAAAATTATGACACGATATTAGGACACTTGTCACCGAGGTATGATTGTAAAGTTTAATTAGTATTAATTATACCCTGAAGAAGGAACGTTGTTAGAGTTGAGATTTAATTATTAAAGTTTATCGCCAGCAAATGTTTGTCCAAGAAGCAAAACATTTCTTTTATCCGTTTGTACATTCCCAGCGGTGGAAAATAAATATCACCTTTTTCATGCTTACGAGAGGTCATGTTATTATATTTAATTTGAAATAATTTTTACACACAACGGAAATAAAATGGAACAAACAATACGTATTATAAAATAAAAACTACATGAAATGAGCACATAACCTTATTAATAACCCAACGAAACTAGATGAATGAACTCATGTTATGCTGTGAAACAAGTAACAGTTGACAACTTGAGAACTCAACAAATCCATTAATTCAATGTTAGGGGAATGCCCTTTAATAGAGTGCGTAGGTATGTTCGGATACACGGTGCATAGCCAAACTTTGCCAAATTTGCGTTGCGTTCAGTTATAAATAGTTTGTTTTTAACATTCGTGATGATATTCGGCGAATACGAATATTCGGTCAATATCTGCTATTCGGCGAATACGAATATTCGTATTAGTATTCATTGCATCACTAGTGTAAGCTCCCAGAGGTAGCATACTACCTTGAATTGCCTGAAATGAAGACCTTGGGAGAATAAAAGAGGCATCGGAAGACCTCAAAAGAGATGGGCCGACGATATAGCCGCTGTGGGGGAAAGAAATGGCTACAATTAAAAACAATAAGGAATGATGGAAGGGTATGGAAGAGGCCTACATCCAGCAGTGGAGAAATGAAGGCTGATGAAGAAGAAGAAGAGCTGTATGTAATATGTATCACTACTGTTTAATCATGAAAATTATGACACAAATTAGGACACTTGTCACCGACGTACGATTGTTCATAATTTTGTAAAGATTAATTAGTATTAAGTAGGTATACCCTGACGAAGGAACGTCGTTTCCGAAACAGGTTGGTTTTTACCAAAAATTAAGTGGTGATAAACTAAGAAAATTCGTTTAATTATGTTTATAATGAATAACCACAAAGTAAAAGCAAAATACAATAGTAAAAAAAAACATTACACAAAAACCGGGTGATGTTTCTTATTGGCCTTTTGATATCGCCACCCAGAGTACGCCACTGATTTTAAATATCAACAAAATCATTTTCCTTTTTTCAACGTTATCCACACATTTATTATAGGTTATTCCAACGTTATCCATACAACATCCATACATTATTACTTATTACATTATACATTACGCACTTGCACTGATTACATTGCGCTGTACAAAGTTACACCCTTACAAAGGTAGGCAGGGGGGTCCCCACCCCATGGTGTGGAGTCTGGAATTTTCCACGTATTTCTATTTTGCCAGAAAGCGCGCTATCGTCCTGCTAGATTTCCTGGAAAAGCGCTATATTGAGTCCATTACGGATCGGAACGAATTGACATTTTCCCTCGCGATAGATATTTTTGTTTTGGCTTCGTCTAATTACTTTTCGCTTTGTTTTCTCATTTCTGCAATGAAACAAACAACTGTATTCAAAATGTTCTCACATTTCCACGCGTTATTAGAATTTTCTGTACAGAGTTTTGTGAGCTATTCTACCGTATGCCTCTGACCTTTCTGACCCGTGTTTCGTATTCCATTGCAAGATCCGTCATCAGGGCTAAAATTGTGATGATGAAAAATATGTTTAGGTTTAAATATTCATACAAGCTGACGTACCTACATCCACGCCAATGCAATGGGTAGAAAAATTTAACTTAAAAAACCTTGTGAGCTTCTAGAACCATATCTTTTAAATACGCCAGGACCAACACTACACTACTATGTTCACAACACTATACACCACAACCATAGTATTGTTAATCCTTCACCAATATTTATCACATGCGTGTTAATTTTGGAGGCAATCAAGGACAAGCATGCACTAACTAGCCTACAGAACGGTCACGAATCTACGAGGGACAGAGCGTGAGAGAGGGCGGGGTCTAAAATGGGTGGTACCAAATCATTTGTGAAAGTTAACTTTTTCAAAAGATGTAGTAACACCCACTTTAGACCCCGCCCCCTCTCACTCTCTCTCCCTTTCCTGATCATCCTGTAGGCAAGTTAGTGCATGCTTGTCCTTGACAAGATAACACACACGTGATAAATATTGATGAAAAGTTAACAATACTATGATTGTGATGTATAGTGTTGTGAACATAGTAGTGTAGTGTTGGTCCTGACGAAGAGACGGGTACGTCTCGAAACCGATGGATCTAAAGTCTGATAGTGGTTTATACTAATTTAACTTACACTCTGTTAAACGTTAAGTTAGTCACAATTATGGATAATGAGCTTTCTAATTGATTGAATTCATTAATTACAAACCTGTCAAACTTAAGACTTCAAAATTGGCGGCATTAAAATATTATACAATCAATGTCAAGATACAGAAATAGAAATATTGCTCATTTCAGAATACGGCCGATAGATAGGGATACGGGCATTCTAAAATCTATATATACATTTAAGTGCTGCTTAAAGATACCGTCACTGCATTCATCCACTACGTTTTCATCCCTTAAGTCTTGTACATTAATCGATCAACCAATGCGTGTGCTGTGCTCCCATCCCTTGCTCGATTTCACATAAACCCCGACGAAGCCCGCGGGAAGCGACCCTAACTCGGTGTTAGGGGTTGTGGTTCGCCGAGGCGATAATATCAAATATTATTGCTTTAGTATTCACCACCCGTAATGCCGCGCTTTGTGAGACGAGGGATTTGGGGGATGTAAGAACCCTTCCAAGTCACACAACGTCGTATTTATAACATATTAAAAATAGCAGCTTTTCATGTAATGTATTTATACATTTACAAGGAAACCAAGCGAAGAATCATATTTCCCGCGAAACCGCGTTTCAACATTTTCGTATCCTAATTTCCACCCACTTAATTTCTTTTTACTCCCTTTATATTAACTCGTGGCGTCTGCTTGCTTGCCGTCAACAAAAACTTTGACCCTTTTCCCGTGATCCAATCGAGCCGAAACTTGGCAAGCAGACTCGTGGCGACGATAAAGAAGATCTTTCAAATTTTCGTTAAAAAAAAATAATAATTATAGTATAATTTCGGATTTTTAGAAATTTTATTGGTTTTTTCAAATTGGAATCATTAGAAAAGTTTGATTAGCAACGTCGCGGAATATTTTCTAAATTTGAATTACTCCGTCGGTGTAATAGGTACATCACTACGAATTTCGAAAATTTACAAAACAATTGGTTCACAGATGACAGCAAAATTGGGTTTTTTGGGAAAAAATCAAATAATAATTTATTTCTTTTAGATTTCTGCTTAGTTTTGAAGAATTCTACATTACTCAAATCTGAGTCTGCCTAAATCATTTGACGCTGGAAATTCATAAGGTACGATATTGATGATAATTGAATCTATCAAAATCTTGACATCTCAAAACATCTGACATTTTAGAAATATATTAAATTTCTGTAAGTTTAGTGCTATGTTATATGTTTTAATTCGTCTTTAATTATTGTTGTATCTTACAAATAAAGGGAGTAAAGTAAAAACTTGGTTTTTATGGGTTACTTTTTTAACCTTCTATTTTCCAGTACCTTTTTATAATATATGTATCACATTTCATATTATTTCTTCATTCTTCATTTTATTCGTATTTAGATTTTGAAAATACATATATATTTGCATTCGCACACAATTCTTCCCAAAACGTCCCAGGCGTTTGTTCCGGGCGGTAGCTATTGGATCATGAGTAGGGAATGCAATCCCGAGTCGGGATTGCCCTTTCGGGATCCCTCGAGATTAGAATTTCCAATTCCGCGGGATCCCTACGGATCGGGATCCCGAATACTTTTGTGTTTTTTTTTGTTTATAGAGCTGAATAGCAATTAACGACAATTTAAAGCAATTTTAATAAAATGTTCATTATTAATCATTCCAATAAAGTTTTTGTAGGCGTTTTTCCAAGCATCAATCAGTCAATGTAGTAGAGTAAAAGCTACTAACTAGTAGTAGTTTTTATTTCTATGTTAGGTTGATAAAATACATCAAACATTATTCAAAGCAATTTTCCTTAATTGAATATGACGTGAACATATGTTTTAAGTACTTACTAAAAGCTCTATAGACATTCACAATTAAACATACAAAATATAAAAAATGTCGATTAATCCCGACAATCTCGTCCGATTTTTCGGTTCGGGATTGATCTCTTAAAATGCCTCTAGATCTCGCGGGATCGGGATTGCATTCCCTAATCATTAGACGCGATATCGCCTCCAGTGCTTTTTCTCGAGTACACCAAAATTTAAAAGAGAAATAAAATGATGGGGCTTCTTTCATTCAATCAAAATGCCAAAACGAATGATCCATTTTATTTGCCGTATGCAAGTATATATGTAGGTAAAAAAATAAATCGGTCAAAGTGTGTAAGATTGAATAGAGAACAGATAGGTCAACAAACATTCAATTTTATGTATTTATATAAATATATCGCCCTATACAGAAAGATTGAATTGTCAATAAGATTCAGAAAGATTGAACTGTCATTTCGATCTCTATCACCTGATTTACAAGGGTAGACTGAAAATCCACAGCCTCTAAAAATAAATGCCGCCGGTATCAATTTATTATCGTTCCCGACAATTTGTATCATTTTTCACTGTTGGCTACATCTGACATGGTTCGTTCACTTACAACTATTTGAATTTAGTGTGTTTGACACTTATAGAAATTGATAATACTAGCCCCTGCGGGCGGCTATTGTGGTCGCTGCGCGGCCAATTGTATTTGCTGTGCAGCAAACACAATTGTTTACCTATGCCTACGTCAGCCGCTTCGCGGCCAATTGTATCTGGCTTTCCTCTTTTAATTACCGGTAGTTTAGATATAATTAAGACAAAGTATTTATTCAGTATTTCTAACCGATTAATAAGTCAGAGCGGAGTTTTAAAATTAATATTTTGAACATGCTTTAATGCATGAAAGTCGCACAATTTCCGAAACACGAAATTCTAACCTGAAAGTTTATGACAGTTAAATACGTGATTTCGTAATCTAAAATCTGCAAATTGATTTATTTCATTCACTATTTTTATTTTTCTACTATTCAACATTTTTCAAACTAAAAGTAGCTTTTTAAAGCGATAAATAGTATAAAGAGAAAATGTAAATATGTTAACATAGCTGTCATCTTTCCAATATGGCGACAATGGCTGGTTGACCATAACCAAAAAAAGATATGGCGAAATTTACAAACAATTTTGAAACACAAATATGTATATTAAAAATTAGTAAACGTGCATAAACATTATTTGACCATTTCTATTTTACGTGTATAATATTTCTACACTTTAAATATTATCTGCATGTATTTTAAAACAATCCATACTTCTCGCAACTTTATACGAATTCGACATTTGTTTTTTTTAACTGGCAACAGAAATCATCCGGCGACAGAAGCGAAATTGGTTAGCGTAATTAATATATAGATTCATCATGATTTCAACCTTGGAATACGAATATAAGTATCGGTATCTATTATTTCATGGAATGGAAGCACGGTCAATTCCTGAAGACATTACAGCAATAAAGGGAAAAGGCAACCTCAATTTTGACTAATCTATTGTAGAAATTATCTGAACCGCAATAAACAAATGATTAATAAACGTGACAAAACGTAAGAAAAAGAAGTTGCCACTGACATCTCTCGTAATTTTTGTTCGCCTTTGAAAGCTGTTTGAATTTAGTGTTTGACATTTTTGTCGCCAGTTTTTAGTTTATTTAGTGATAGTTCAGCGTAGGTACTGATCTTCTACTAAATAAAGATGTATGCGGGATACATCCCGCAGTCGATTCGATCGCTTGTATATTTTGATTGGTTAAAAAATTTAAATAGATCATCTGGAGATGAAAAGGTATTGGGCTGGTGCCAACACTTAAATAAACTAGCAACAGCGATTCCATATCATCCAAGTACTGAGATATGTGGCGCATCTGGAACGAAGTGGACTGTAATATGTGGTTTATTTCCCGCTATCGTAATATTACTCAATGCGCGAAGTATTGATCTTGGTTATATTATTGTCGGCCATATTTTGATGCGGAATTTAACTGTTGTTCAGTTGAATTATGGTAGATACCCGGATGTGAAGTCGAAGACGTTGATTTTTAAGCTGAGTCGCAATCGTCAAAAATTGGGGTTCTATTATCGTTCTCCTAGAACACCTTTCCCATTTAAATAAGCCAAGAAAAACATGAAGGATCGCCATTCGAAGACACTAGCAGAGGTGAAATGGATTACGAAACGTGCTCTCAATACGAAAAATAACTCTGAATACTACTTCCTGCAGTAAAATTTTAGTAGATTATTTTCAAGAGAAATTTTGTACCAAATAAGGAAAAAGTATCTTCTATAATTATAATAAAAATTCATATTAATTTAATATTTATCAGTCGTCGTACTGGGGACCCAATATACTGAAAAATTACTTATTCCAAATCATACATAAAAAAAACACCTAGCTAGATTCTTAAGTATAATGTATAAGGGCCGGTTGTATCAAATTGGATTATATTAATCTTTTGTTTAAACTATCGATTGTTGCGTTTTCCGCCAGTCAAACAACCCGTTTTCGTAAAGATATATGGTTTTTACGAAAGATTACTATATAGTCCGTCTAACTTATCTGAAGAATGGCCAAATTTGGAACTAACGACGCCATATTGGATTATCTACAGCTGACAGACCTTTGACAGACTTTGTTTACAGAGGGGTTCACGACTGTTTCGATAGTTTTTTAAGAAAATTTTAGATTGTCACCATGCCAAAAACCATTAAAAGCGGTGTTCGGGAAATAATCTTGAAAATGCACACGTTTTTTGAAGAGGAACAACGTCCAAAAGCCCCAATTATACTGTTTACTTATTGCCGCCACTTCAGGTTAGTGCTGCCATGCAGTTTTAATGATTTTCCCGTACTTAGTTTTTTATTTTACTATTGTACAATTTCTTCAGGTATTTCTGAATCGGCCATTTACAAAATAGTTAAAGAAGGTAAAGCGGCCGTGGAAATGGGCATTAAAATATCTAAACCCGGAAAAAAAAGAACAAGGATACGTGGAAAAATTGATTTAGAAGCCGTAAGATGAGAAAAGTTTTAGAGCATATTTTAATCGATAATTTTTTTACATAGAATTTTTATTATTTATACTTATAGTTCATTTGTGTAAACATCTTTTTTCAAAAATAAACTTTTTTATTTATGCACATTAAAGACTGGTTGCATCAACTTACTTTATAGCAATAGTTCATTGAAAGCATAGATTTTTACGAGAGCGAGTTGTTTGATCGGTGGAAAATGCAAAATATCTATGTTTTGAACGAAAGATTACTATAAACCAAGTTGATACAACAGCCCTAAACCGATTGATATCCTTGGGTGTTACTGAGTTAAACATGGTGGTCATGATCATTAGGTGTGAGACACCGAATAAAACCGGCGCCACACTGCGCGGATTTGCTTTGCCGATTTGACGCAACGAAAAAGACGCGGCGGAAGATCTGCGTAATGTGGCGCCGGCATAAAATAATTATTATTGTTTGGTTTTTTTCCTAAAAATTGTATTTTTCTTTGATTTTGTAAAAACGCCATTTTGTGACGTGTATTTTACCAATGTCTATTTTGATAAATTTATTTGTACGTTAGTTTACATTTTTTATTTTTTATCGTGTCGTATACTGCTTAATAACTTGTTTAAGAAAAAACGAATTTGCAAAAAATTCCCTATAAATGAGATAATTTTTAGACTATGGGCAGTACCACAACGATTGGGACGCCCTCCTTTATTCTCCAGATAAGTTGGACGGATTCTTAGGCCGGCGCCACACTGCGCTGATCCGCCGTGTCTTTTCCGTCGCGTAAAATCGGCAAAGCAATGACCGATCATCCGCGTAGTGTGTTTGATAGGTGCATATTGTATGAAAAGGAATGTAGTGGAAAATCCGCGTAGCATGGCGCAGGCCTTAGTGATGGGAAGTTTCGTTGACTGAACTATCGTTCATTCAAATGAACTGTTCACTTTCAATCGTTCATTTGTCCACCAAAGGAGACGGGGGGTGCAACTGTTAATTTAAAATCGTTCGAAACTTTTACAGCGTACGAAAAATTAAACAACGAAATTAAATTACAATTTAATTAAATGAATTATACCTAATTCAAATAGCTTCCTTACATTCCTTTCCCACTGTCATAATATTAAACTAAATTACGACTGCTGAACTAATGGACTGTTCTTGATGAACTTCGAGTGAACCGAAAGGTTCATTCGTTCAGAAAAGTTAACAGTTCGTTCATGAATGACCCATCTTTATAATGTATCACAAATATGCATTTATAAAAATCTCTATGCATTTAGGGGGCGCGTGAACTGAGAACATTGAAGTAAGTTTTACGTAAACACATATACATGTATTTTGTAAAAAATAGTAATTAAATATTTATCTAACAGAATATTATGATATATTAAAATCTAAATCTTAATATAATATTTGTGATAGGTATTAAAAGATATATGTTTTATTAAGATTTTTTCAAAATATGTGGTTACATAAAAGTAACGCTTAAAAGTTCTCTCTGCACGCCCTTGGTATTTAGAATATCTCAAATTATCATTCATGTTATTCTAGACCTCTTTCCACTTAAGAAAAACAATCCGAGGCCGATCAGTTACTTTTCGCATTTCTCCAATAACATTTGTGCCAAATGAATAATCTATATCTTCTGGAAAACTCTATTACGGCAGACTTAAATAATCACAAATTTCACGACTATCTACCTAATAGATTCACAAATGCTGGGTAGAATCGAGGTGCAATGAGAGCTCATAACATCGGAGAAATATTAAAAAGTTTTTTTGTTCGAAGTACATAATTATACGTCACTTTCATTTAACCAAATTATTTAACTTGTAGGTATTTTTTAGTTCTTTAGAGATTCTCCGCCATGATCTGCGCTGATGGTCACGTAGTTAAATCACTTTGGTCCCGCAAACATTTGTGGTCATGTGTCAAATTGACAAAATTTTCAGTATCCATCGTGAGAAATCGCAAAAATTTCCTAACAAATCCGGATCGTGTCGGACGTCGCATCTATACGTGCTAACACGCACTACTAAATCGTGTACAGTGTGCGATGTTCAATACTACTTCGAAGGTTAGGAATGTACTTGCGTATTCGTACGTACGACGCACATTGTTTCGTTGTTTGTTTATATCTGTAAACACCAACACAACGAAACAATGTGCGTCGTACACACGGCTTACACATACCAATTCGATTGGTATGTGTAAGCCGT
Source organism: Agrypnia vestita (assembly GCA_016648135.1). Lineage (NCBI taxonomy): Eukaryota > Metazoa > Arthropoda > Insecta > Trichoptera > Phryganeidae > Agrypnia > Agrypnia vestita. Next base: position 231,190 of record JADDOH010003612.1, on the reverse strand, counting down.
GATTCGCATTCGCATTCGATTCCAATTCTTAAATGGGAAAAAATGTAGTTACTTTTTGTTCCCCGGAACGATAAATGTGGGTACAATAATTAAATCATCTATAGCGATTCATTTTATCAGCAAGCTGGTTCTATGAGATTCTTATTAGCAAGTTTTTTCTAAAACGTTGGACTATCATTACAGTATCTAACTCAAATCGATTACGAAAAATTCATTAGTTTCAGTATAAGTTAAATAAAATGATAAAAACCCCGAAAAAATCCAATTGGAATGTTTTCCAATTGGAATTCGAAGGTTTTTATTTTTTTATTTGACTTGTATTAAAGGGAATGAATTTTTCATATTCGATATAAGTTACTGTAATGATAGTCCAACGTTTTACAAAAAATAAGTCAGAAATATTGAAAAAAAAATGCAAACTTTGATGTCGCATATCTCCATAACTATTGATATTAGGTCATAATAGCTTGAACATTTTCGACTCATAACCAAGGCAGGAATATAGTCCTGCGAGTTTATTAATGTTTTACAAATAACCCTGTACATTTGGAAAAAAATCGAAATTAATATTTATCTGGCAGAATATTATGAAATATTAAAATCTGTTCTCACTGCACGCCCCTGCTCACTAGTATTCGCAACATCACTAGCCGTAAACTGTAATCAATAATACGACTAAACAAAACGGTCTGCTACCTGGTATGTTCTGTAGGTATTAGGATTTTCGAACAAGAATCCGATAATAAGAATCTTATAAGAACTCATAAAGAAAGCTTTTATTACAAAAGTATAAAACGCGGTAGGTACCTACAATATTTTTTCCTACATATTGTTGCCTTGAAGGTGGCACATAGATTCAAAATACACAAATCAACAGTCTTGTATTCTTCAGTCTACCCGCAAAGTGCCCGCAAACTTCTATGGACATCGTTTTTTCATTGGACATTTAATGACCCGCTATTATCGACGCGGACTTTCTAACGTTAGAATATTTCGAGATCGTCCGATAAAACTGGAAAAGCCTTGGGATAAAACACATGTGTTAATAACTTCGTAGCAGAATAACGATCGGATTAAAGGAGTGAAAACAACGCAAAATTTATCGTACAGACGTCAACGATTTCTTTTGTCCAGGAACCATCGCGAATCAGTCGTAATATTTCGATGTTCACGGTTATATCACCTGGAATACAGTAATCTGTCGGAAAAACCATAGATTTATACGAAAACGGGTTGTCAAATTGGTTAAAATCGCATTAATCGATGGTTAATTACGAAATTACTATAAACTAAGTTAATAAAACTGGCCCTAATACATATATATACATATACATATTTATATAAAGAAAGTGAGTGGCAAAAACTCCGGAGGAGTCTCCGCATTCGATTTTAAACAGAAAATATTCATTACACTTTGGATGTAAAGAATATTTGATGTACAGAAGATACCCTGTACCTAAGTACATGTTGATAATAGAGTTTTCAAATTAATAAAAATATCAGCTAGAAATTAAATGCACGATTTGATGTTGTTTGATATGTGTCTATACGAGCAAGAATGATTATGTTTTGTATACATACAAAATGATAACATTTTAAATGCGTTTAAAATAAAATACACATTAAGTTTTTTTTTACGTGTAATATCTTTCCTCTCGCTTTCCTGCAATCTGTGATAGTGATTTCGTGAAAAAGGACGAAAATGCATAACAGGAAATAAGGGAAGCGCACGCAATTTCATTTAACCAGTGAGCACGCGCGGAGCGCGCGCGATGGAAAAAATCATCGTTTATAAACAAATCAATATCCAGCAAGTGCCATCACAGCGCAGACGCACACTTACAACATCCGACGCTTTTGATTTTGTATATATGTTGCGCGTCTGGTGTCAATCGTGTGGATGTTGTAACTTTGATATATTTTGGCTTATATCATCGAAACTATCCAATAAATACTTATATTTTTTTACATTAAAGTATACAATAACTACCCTTAATGATTTACATTCTCAAATTTAATGTAATTTATGTGATTATTTTTAAATATTTATTCAAAGTTTTCATACAACATGTATGGCAGCACACCACCGCCATTTATGAAAATAAATAATCGACAAAACACATTCCTAAATAAAAATAAGTATGTAAATATACGGTACCTACCTAGTGGGACAAAATTCAATAATAAATAAATGTACATGCATTTTCTTTACTTGTATTTACTAATTAATCAATATATAGGTACAGTAGCCGGCAAACAACTTGAAATTTTTCGGCGGGGAAGGTTTGCGCATGTACCTTTCCACCAACGAGATCCAAAATTTGTCTTCTGCGCATTCCCCCACTACGCCAAAAAATTTCAAGAAGTTTGCCGGCAACTGTATCAGCTTTTTTGAATTTTGATGTTAATTTCTGTTGTTGCTCTATTGATATTTTTAATTGTGAGATGTCAAATGCATCATATGCGACTACTGTAAGGCTCGCTCATTTTTTTTAATTCGTTTGAAACAGACACATTCGCGGAAAAAATACCAATTTTTATTACACTACCAATTAAGCGGTTGCAGCTGGGCAGCCATTCAAGCCTACTACGCGGCTATTGGTGTCTGCAATTGGCCGTCATTTGTACTGGCCACTGGACGGCCGACAGTGGCCGCTAAGCGATCTTTAGTGCAAGCTATCGCCCATTACCTGCTGCTTTTTATAAGATTTCATTATTTTTTAAACTGACAATAGTAACGCTATACACTGCATGCATCGTTTGTGGAGTAATTATAATAAAGATATATACGTCGCCGTGTATGCGTTCTAGTTTGACACATTCCTACCTAGAAATTGAACGTCAAAAGAAAATACAAATATCGATTTATGTCTTCTTAAAGTGACTCGAACGTTAAATATTGTATTTATTTGTATATAATAGTTATACACATTAAATAATATCTAAATATATTCTACAATAGTTCGCCTCATTTCTTTAAAAAAATATCATACGATTTGGTTATTTTTTGACTGGTAATGGCAATACCACCCACTGCATATTGCGTTTTTAAAGCAATAATAATATAAATAATATTTGGACAAGCTCTTAATTTTTTAACTCTCATTACTCTTTATTTTCTCCCAATGCGACGCCCGGCCACCGGGTTTTCCAATTCCAATCATGCCAATCATTCGATTGTTTCAATTATTGTCATTCATCGGATATATGCATTCATATTTCATTTGTAGACATGCATCCGCTTAAAAACGTTTGCATTAACACGAATTCACACATAACATATTCAAACAATCGTTTTCAAGGTGCCCAGAAGGTTCAAATTACTATTTGAAGACGGCGCGTAAATAATTGACAGGCTAATAGGTGACGTAGCAGGGCGCTGCGCAGGCGCCAGGCGGTCTAAAGCAGATTTCTGCAGAACCGGCCGGTCAGCCGTCACGATCGCCATGAAACTTCTTGGTGACGTGACGTCATCGGTGTACCCGGCTGTCATTAAAGACATTATTCAGAAATCACGAGGCGCTAATAGCTCGTCACGGTAATATAATGGTGGTGAAATCGAAACACTTTGAATAATTATTATTATTGAATAGTTGAGAAGGCAATAATCATTTCACCTCCATTATGTTTTTGATGTTTTGGTTGTAGGTCTCGTTATAAACATATTATGTATTTGAATGACAACGAACAAACGACGCGAGATATATGCCTTTAAAGATAGTCCACATTATCTTCTTTATTCTGTGGTCCCATTACCTTGTATCTCCCGATATATCTGTAAATATTAAGTAGGTACCTACCTATCTGTTTCCCGCATGACAATTTGTTTCACATCATGTGTATAATTAAGTACCTACCTAAACTGGAATGAATCTGTCAGAATTGAACATTTCTTTAAGGAGATAAAATCACAATAAAAGAGGGACAACTTGTTATATAGCTTTAAATAGATTAATGCAAGTAAGGACAAAGAGTCAAATTCTATACCGCACATCCATGTTCATTGTCATCATCACAATCAGCCTGTCTCTCTACTGCTGGACGTAGGCCTCCCTCAAGGATCGCCGATTCTCCATCTTCAGCCCTTCTCATCGATTTGCCCACCGCTATCGCTGACCTGTCATCAGCTCGAGCCAACACTTCTTCTACCGGTACAAGGCCTTCACTCTAAGAAGCTTTTTTCTCCACCCCACATCATCTTGTCAATACATTGTTAAATGCATGTGTGGGTGCAGATGAATCATTCAAAGATAAGTCTCAGTAAATTCACATTTATTCCGTCAATCCAATCTATCAATACAAACACAAGTGAAGTAAATAACACAATATCATGCGGGTGGCTTTAGAGCCGATCTGGTGGTGGCTACGTGGTAGCTTGCTACATCGTGTATCCTATATCCATAGACAGCTTTATATTTGACCGTCGTGACCTTCGGTTGTGACCCCAAAAGTAAAGGAAAAAAGAGTCAAACATAGAAAAAAAACCTGTCAACGCAACAGTCATTGCTCTTACTCCATACTTGTCACAGGAGTTACAAACGTCCCAAAACGGACCGTACGTCACAACGTTGGCGCTCGGTGGTCGTCACAAAGGTGACATTTGGTCCTGGATTGTCAAATGAACCTAGCCAGCATCCAAAGTTCCAGCTCGACCTCAGTCCATAGAAGTGCAGCTTTCTACAAACGGAAAACACCCGACGGTATCTAGAATGAAAACTCTGACACATGGAACCGTGCCAAGTATAACTGTTATATCTTTACTATATACATTTTAGAATCAAATTCCTTCGAACAAGTTCATTTACTTTAAAAGTCTAGAAGCACAATACATAAGCCAACACTTATCCCTTTGATCACCAAAATTTACTCCCTATTAGTTAACTGCATTTATCTGTACAAAATTTAAAAAAAACCAACATTTCACATCTTACATGTCCCCGCGCCCCGGTCTTTTCATCTACCTTTCGACGCTTAAAGTTATTCTCGGTCAAATGATCAACACTCCCACAACTATGGCACTTTCTTTCCTTATCAACAAAGCTTCGCTTCACTAGGCACCAGGAAATAAGTCAACAGTAAACAATAACAAGCAAATTAACTGTTGGTGTCATTCGCACGTGGGTTTTGATCACCGGAACTTTTATTTATTTATTTATTTATTCACTTTTTGCATACAATGGCGGGTTTATTGCCCATGTGATTTCTTCCAACCAACACACGCAATTAATTAGAACAAATGAAACATATTTCCAGTACACAATGTTATAGTATCAAAATAACGAGACGAGTAGCAGATGGATGGGAAAACATGGAAGGGTTAGACTAAGTTTTGGGAAAGGTAAAATTGCTTGGGTCTGCTTTTGAAGATTATTATGAATGAGGATACGGATTTTTAATAGGTCCCTGTGTCTAAAAAGTGTGTTAAAGTGTCCGTGCCTCAGATCCATACAAAAAGATGGAGAAGATTAGTGATCTGACAATCATTTAATTTTTAAAAATTTATATATTGTCACGAGATTCCAGAAAGTAAAATAAGTGCACATAATAATTCGGAACGGTTCAAATAGTTTTAGAATAAATTGGAAACACCTAGAAAGAACTGAAATACACAGAATTCCAGAAGATTCGAGAGAAAAACTTCGTATAAATATTCGGCGTGGCAGGCGCAGCGCAACAGTCATCGAATTTACCTAACAGCTGGCGAAGAACACAGAAGGCAAAATGTGAATCGTGCGATTACCATAGATAAGACAAACGGCGTTAATAGACAAGCGATCGACTGCTGATCGATTATGAAGCCGGTGATTTTCCTATCTTTCCAAATTTTCTTCAGTTAGACTTTTCAACTGGTATTTAAAAGTATAACTTTCAAAAACAGCTTTGACATATTTACTTGGGTTTACATATTACATTTAAAAATACGGATACACCTAAACTTATAAAGGATAATACACATGATATTCTCCAATTTTCAGTCAAAATAAACTATGTGTCAAACCTTTTAAAAAGTATTTTTGATGATGTGGTTGGACATAATTATAAATTTTAATAAGTCGTCATATTTTTGGTCTATGAGTTATTATGTCTAGGTAAGTATTTATACTGCATTTAAAAGTCATCGCATCTGTATCTACTGTAGGTACGACACGCCCCTCAGTTCCGGTTTCGTAAATTGATAATAAAGTCAATTAATCAGTGAACTTAAAATAGCAGAAGCCCTAGAAGGCCGACGGGACTGAAAATGGCAGACGACAGCCCTGTACAACCAGAGCACAAATGATTAGGTACATTTAGGACGCCGATCCAATTTGTATTACACGAGATTGTCGATAATTCAATATGATTCATCTGATCAGTAAGCACAGATCTTAGTCACTATTCCATATAGTTGAAAATGAAAATTATTTTTCATTAGAAATTAAGCTCTCTTTTATACACTCGACCATTACATGGGGTATTAGGTATTACGGATGGGGTGCCAGCTTAGCCGAAATAATTCTCTTAATGTGCACGGTCACAATATTCTAAAAAGGAAAAGAAATGTATACCTACCTAGTTTCTCATTATTCAGGTTGATACGTTATAAGATTAATAATTTCGCCAAAATAATTATGTTTTATATTTAATATTTATGTATAATTTAATGTTAAGATTTTTATGCGATTTTCAACTGAGACAACTCTCGACTTTCGTAGTTCACTGTGTAGGTACCTACACAAAAATTCTCGGAGATTCGCCGACTCTTGTCTCACTTTAAACATTTTGTGGACACTTTAAACATTTTGTGGAAAGTTAAATATTATTACATTGACCATTTGTTTATTCTGTTACACATGGGTTTGAGTTTTTGTCTCTTTTTACCAATCTCAACATCCAGATCTATGGATCTCTTTTTACCAATCTCAAATACGGGTGCATGGTATTGGGATTCATCTCAATTAAATTTTACTTTTATTTTTTCGTTAATCATTCCGTAGACACGGGCTATAATATTGTCGAGATGCAAGAAACAAAAGGAACTGCACTTAATCGAGAATTTCCCAACACTTTTCCTACATAACGGACATTTTCTATATAACGCGTTGCAATGAACATGAGCGACAGTTTGTTTTGAAAGCCGGAGAAGACCGTAGAAGTCATAGAAACACCGATAACCAGCGAATCCAAACGAAAATTGACGATCAGTGAATAAAATACTAGAGTACCTACCTGCGTGCGGAAAATTCTCAATGCAATAGAAACGGCGTAATAAAGTGTTCCAAAGACAAGTGGAAGATTCTCGAGTAACGATTAGTATGAATTACGACATAATAATGCTCCAGTTAAGTTTGTCTAGTGACTTTTGGAATAAATATTTTTTTTATTGTTTATAGTGTTTCATTTTGTCTCCCACTGCCTCGAACCTGTAACAATATTATTTGTCGTTCCCAAAAAGACGAACGTCGCAATCTTGGGAACAACAAATATGTATCAGTTGGTTTAAGTCAACTCTGTTTGGCATGACATCAACTCTTTTGAGACACCCTGTATGTATTTTTTTTTTATAAGTGTTATTTTTTCATATCGTCATGGGTATCAAAATCAAAACCGTTACCCTAAGTTGAGTCACGACTTAAAAAGATTAAGAAATCCTTCTTAAATCGATGAATTGGTATATTTTTTAAATTGTCTGATTATAAAAAATCACAGTCATTTCCAGTAAAATATGCCTAGCCTTAAAAAAGGCCCTAGAGTATGGTTTGAAATATCTTTGTTTTAGGGGTTAAGCATACTGGGAGCATATCTAGAACGAATTATAGCATATCCGAATTGGTAAAATACTTTTTTTTTGTTAAATTGGGAGCAATCTAAAAAAATAATCCCTAAGAAATATTTTTCAAACAATTTATTGTTATTTACAAATGGCTCAATGGATTAAAAAATCCGTAAGCTACATTTTAGATACTTCATATGTGAACACGTATGAATTACTTTAGTCAAGAGGTGCTACAGCTCAGAACCCAGTCGTTAATTTGATCCCTTTTATTGTTTCCAGGATGAGGGCATAGAATTGGATGCCAGGCAACCACCAGAGGTCCAGGAACACGCCGGCATCAAACTAGGCTGGATACAGGTACTATCGTACTCTTTATTACTGGAGCATGGGACACCCTGTTGTATAATAATTACATTATTTTTTCTCTTACAAATTTAATGTCAATAAAAAAGCATAATTTTCACAAAATCTATATAATTATCCTTTTTTATTTTAAAAAGCCCTTAATGGTATAAAGGTACATGTATGTGTATGTACATATATACCCTTTTCTCGAGATAAGGACGTATATTTTAAGATAAAATTCAATATAAAAGGGCGTAGGTTCACATACGAGTTATAACAATCCTTAACAAAAACTCCAAAATCAATATAGATGTCTCATTAGCGACATCTGTGGTCATTTAAGGGGAATGAAAAAGCTTTAGTGCTGGCCGCGCTAAGGATTGTTACAACTCGTATGGAAAAAGGAGCTACAACTATTTTGGACCCAAATTTCTTAATTGCATGCTTGATGAATTAAAACAATCCGGTCTAACCACAATTTACAACCCTAACATAAAATACAAAATAAAATAGTGGATCCGAAACAAGGGGAGAGATAAAATAGGCACACTTACCTACACAAACACACTATAACCTCATATATATATTATATTTTCTATTATATTAAAAGTAATATATTTTAATTAAGTAAAAAGTAATAATATAGGTAAAAGTGATTAAGGAATCTCTTTATTATCTTATGTTAATATACAATACTTTTATCCAATACAAATAATAATTCTACCATATATCTATATAATATGTTTTATAAATACACACTATTGTAAACTATGCCTTTCTCAACACAAATATTTCTAGTGAGACAGGCACAGTCCAATCAAAATTTTATATTTAATTTAAAAAGAAACAAAAAAAATTAAAAAATATGTGAAACGTGGCGTATAATTTCATGGATGTAAATGGCGAACGTTACATTGTATAAAGTGATCACTTAAGCCAGCCGTACAATAGGTCGTAAGCCCTATGTACATCCAAAAGACTTCTATACCTACTTTCCCATAAAAATACAGTTTCGTCTCTGTGAGACGTCTATAATATACATTAATTGATTAATGATGTCCCTGTGACAAAAATCCAGTACTACTGTTCTGAAAAATTTTGACATACTATCAAAATATTTTGAATAATAAGACCATTCGTACTTACATCTATTTCATTGTTTATTCACAATTTAAGGTTAATTTTAAAGTGTCAATTACAATACTAATATTCAAGAGAGTAACAAATGCGTGGTTGACTAAATCGAGGCGGGCGACGGAATGGTTGGTTCGATTCGGCCACGGTCTGGGTCGCCGGTTTATTACAGTCATTAATCACATAATCAAAATTACAGTCATTAATCACATCATCATAGTCACGGTTTGTCTCATCACAAGGGGGCAACCTCGCTTACACATTTTTATACGATTTCAAGTACTAATAAGTAACCTGTCCATCCAGGGAGTGTTGATACCATGTCTCCTGAACATCTGGGGGGTGATGCTCTTCCTCCGCCTCTCCTGGGTCGTGGCCCAGTCGGGGGTGGGGCACACCCTCATCATCATAGGCATCTCGGCCGCCGTCTGCGTCATCACCACGCTGTCGCTCTCTGCCATCAGTACCAACGGAGAAGTCAAGGGAGGTTGGTATTTTGTTTTTACTGATTATAACTTCTGGTGCCCAGTATCCGATGTTTATTTTTCCTAAGTATAAACAAATTACAAAAGTGTACAAAGTGTAAAAATATATAGAGCTGAACTTAACCCCTTCTTTAGAATATATGTACTAGAACTATTCTTGTGATGGGAGAAAAATCACCAAGTTATCATAATCTTTATATTTTGTATAGAGAGAATACTAAACCAAAAACCATTGGGTGTGCCGATCTTTACTATCGTTTGTCTTGGGCCCAATTGTTTCAAGTTCGATCAAAGTAAGCGGTCGATTAAAGCATAGATTTTTACGAAAACGGATCGTCTGATTGGTGGTGAACGTAAAAATCTATGCTTTAAAACAACGCTTACTTCAATCCAACTTGAAACAACCCGCCCTTAGGTAGGGTTGCCAACTTTTATTAGAAGAAATAGTCTGAAATAGAGTATATCTGATTTCGAAGGAGGTAAATAAAGAGTACGGACTTGTAAAAAAGAGTATCATTTATTTCAAATTTTTGAAAAGGTATTTTTTGCTACTTCTTGCAGCACATAACAATTTTTCATTGTTTCACTTTTTCTTGCGACAAAATAAACGTAACCTCAAAACAACTTGTGATATTGACATCACAGATTGACATTAGTGGCTGCGTTCAGAAACGACCGAGTGTGGCTTGGGGAGTAGGGATTCCCAACTTGGGAATACCAGCACATTAAAAGTAAATAGTCGACTTTTTTTAGTTACGATAATAGGTATGCATCATACATGCGTGACTGGCACTAGTATATATAGTAAACGTTGTGTATAAAAGAATATTTTAGCGTCCTCTATTAGTGTTATAGAGAGTACGCCTACATGATATAGAGCACAATACTCTATTTTAGAGTACAGTTGGCAAATCTAGTCTCAGGACGTTAAGCCATGTATTCACTAGGGGACAAATCGCGAAACATTCCGCGCGGCATGTCGCATCAACATCTACGCTCATGTTTCGGGGACAATGACGCGGTCATTTGACGTGTACAGTTGCCGGCAAACTTCTTGAAATTTATTGGCGTAGTGGGGGAATGCGCAGAAGACAAAATTTGGGTTTCTTTGGTGGAATGGTACAAGCGTAAACTTCCCCCCACTACGCCGTAAAATTTCAAGATGTTTGCCGGCTACTGCACACACCGGGACTCACATATCACTTGTCGCGGAAATGTCGCCCGATGAGGTTATGATGACAGCTGCGTATGTCGAATCGTATGCGTGTATCGAATGTCTGACCGATCTTTTTCCTATGCTCTCCCACGCGTCCTTTTTCTACGCTTTGAAGTGTCCCACAACATTGTATGGCTTTGGTAGAGCTCGATGAGTTGGAGAACAATTTCGTTTTCCCGCATTTATGTCATGTCGATGGATACAACGCATGCGCATTCACTTGTACACATACCACGCGGTACTGACGCGCGGCGCAATGTCGCGGTGAGCTCGCTCGGGTACCGTAAGCACGGCAACGTTGCCACGGCACGTGGAAATGCCGCGCTATGTTGTGCGCGACGTAGCGGAACAGTGCGCGGCGTTGCAACGTCACGTAGACTCTATACCGCGCGTGATGTTGAGGGGCAATTTGTCCCCTTGTGAATACATGGCTTTGTAAGCACGCATCTTTGGAACAACCGCGTCTGAAATTTCAGTTTTTTCATTTTGTAATTGTGCGCGTTTTTCAGGCGGGATTTATTACATCATATCACGCTCCCTGGGTCCGGAGTTCGGAGCCTCCGTCGGAATAGTGTTCGCCTTCGCCAACTCGGTGGCGGCCAGCATGAACACCATCGGCTTCTGCAACTCCCTGAACGACCTCCTCAAGGAAAACGGCCTCAAGATCATCGACGGAGGAAACAATGACGTCAGGATCATCGGCACGGTGGCTCTGCTGGTCATGATCATGATCTGCGCGGTCGGCATGGAATGGGAGAGCAAGGCGCAGGTAAATTAATAATAAGGGGTGTTTCTTAGAGGTATAAAATGGTGATGCAACGAATACTACCCTCACGAATACGAATACGAATATCAAACCTACAATTCGGCGAATACGAATATGAATATCAAACCTACTATTCGGCGAATACGAATAGAATAATTCAACAAGGTAATAAATAATACACCACTGTTCTTTTTTTACTAAGAGATTTAATAATTTAAATTTACCACCGGAAAATTTTTGTTAAAAAAGCACAACATTTCTTTTATCCGTTTGAACATTCCCAGCGGTCGAAAATAAATGTGACTTTTTTCACGCTACTAGATTTAATGTCATGTTATTAGATTTAATTTGAAATTATTTTATAGGAGTAAACACTTTTACACAGCGGAAATAAAATGAAACGAACAATACATATTACAAAAAAAAAACTACATGGAATGAGCACCTAACCTTTTTAAAAACCCAAAAAACTAGATGAAAGAACTCATGTTATGCTGTGAAACAAGTAACAATTGACAACTTAACAACTCGACAAATCCATTCATTCAATGTAAGGGGAATCCCCGATAATAGAGGTGTGTACGAATACACGGTGCACAGTGAAACTAATTTGCGTTGCATTCATTTATAAATAGTTTGTTTTTAATATTCGTAATGGTATTCGCGATGATTTTCGGCGAATACGAATATTCGTGATGATATTTGTAAAGATATTCGTTGAATACGAATATTCGGTAAATGTCTACTATTCGGCGAATACGAATATTCGTATTCGTTGCATCACTAGAATAAAACTTTAAAATTAAATAAAACACTTAAAAATCGTCGTAATGGCCTTGGTGTTAGCTTTATTGGAAAGATATTTTTATGTCATTTGTATTTAAATATAGAGTGTTTTCTTAACAGGTTTATTTTTCGAATTGGCAACACTTTTTCCAGCAACAGCCAATTTGACAGCTGATAGCTTATTTGTACTTATTTTTAATTGGCATTTCAACGTGAATAAATATACTTACGCCCAGGAACAAAGCTTGCAAATTTATTTTGATAATCGTTATATCGTTATCGTATTTATATACTAAAGGCATTAAATTATCTTTCTAATAAAGCCAACATAATTGCCATTATCATGATTTCCATGTGTTTTATTCCATTTTAAAGATCTGAACCCTTAAAAAAACATCCTATAGTTTTTTCACGATATTTATAAAGACACTGCTTTTACGAGGGCCATTTTTAAAGTAGGAATCTCATAACCTTTAATTGTAATCTACCTACACGTCTTTAACTACTTTTTGAAGTGATACTCGTTGGCGTCCAAGCATTTTTGAGACCGGAATATGAGACAAACAACTCCCCGGTTGAAGAAGTCTGCAGTTCCTTTTTTTACGCTTCAACAGGCCAAGAGCCCCAATTACAGAAGCGAAACACATCACACAGATTAATTGTGACCTCACCGCGCATCGAACCCGGAACCGTCTGTGTGGGAAACTAACAGTTTCGTGGACACCGTCAGCGATCTTCATGCATTTTGTACCAAAAAGCTTAATTTATTTCTAAGTAGTGTACTATTTCCTGGAATTAACCTGACAGATATTAATTAAGACATCAGACTTGTTAACTGTTGTCAGGTTGTCAGGATAAAGGTCACTGATCCGCAATAATACAATATAAGTATTTTGTTGTCAATCCTTAATTCAACATTGATGCGTGATGTCCTTTAGTCTAAAATAAATTAAGATTAAAAATATAGACCAGGTACATAAGGAGTACCTACCCCCATAAAGTTTGGAACTACTTACTTACTTACTTACTTACCATCACGCCGTTTCTCCGCGGGGGTAGGCAGAGAGGATAGAGCGCCATACTCTTCTGTCCTGACATACAACCCTCACCTCGCCCACATTCACACATCTTCGCATGCAAGCTCGACAGTTGTTGAGGCTTCTAACGGGTCCATCTTCCAGTATCCGGTTAATCTGGTCATGCCACGCCTTCCGCGGTTTCTGGCGCCGTCAACACTTGCATTATATATCTTTCTTACCATTCTTTCCTCATTCATTCGCTCGACATGCCCAAACACCTGAGCGACCCTGTTTTAATTCTATGAATTATGCTACGATCAGCTTTACATTCATTCCTTATATCTTCATTCTTTACTCTATCATAAATGGATTTGTCACACGCGCGTCTAAGGGATTTCATCTCCACTGCGTTCAGTCTACTTTCGTTCCTCTTCTGCCAGCTCCAGGCTTCACTTCCATACATCAGTGTCGGTACCAGAACTCCATTATGTACTAAAATCTTTAAAATTATCGTTTCAGAATTTTCTTATTGCCATAATTATCGGAGCAATTCTAGACTTCATAATTGGTACGGCGGTTGGACCGACCAGCATCGAGGCTAAGGCAAAAGGATTTTATGGATTTAACTGTAAGTATTCGTCGCTATGGCATTTTATTGTATGTAGGTATTTAAGTAGTTATTCTTATGACATTTTATTGTATGTAGGTATTTAAGTAGTTATTCTTATGACATTTTATTGTATGTAGGTATTTAAGTAGTTATTCTTATGTCATTTTACTACAGGCACTTATTTTTTATGACATTTGACTTCGGTGAATTCAATAAAATATTTGAAAAAGTTGAAATATTACGCCTTGAGTCTTTCTCTTTCTACACGCCATTTATTTTAATATTTCTGTTACTACTCATTGTAACCTTTCAAGCGCTGATTATGAGAAATGGGGGACGCATCCCAGGATAGAGGTAGGCTTTAAGGGTGTTGAATTTGTCATATTGAAAACTGGGAACCCTCCGCAGGCGTACCTATGCAGAATGATATCAAATCAAATCATTTGTATGATATTGAATTTAGTGTATCTATTTGACATTTTTGTGAATGAATTTCAGATAGTCACCGCCATCATTATTTAGCGATATTCATTGTTAGTGCAACTACTTACCTACCTGTTCTCAAGATAACTTATCATATTGTTAAAGAAATATTCACAATAGCTACAGCGGTTCCAACTCGAGAATGAACTAATTCTATTAATTATATTATATACTTTGATATTGAAATTCCACTTATATCGTCTCTTTAGAGGTAAAACTCAAGTGACATTGGAGTAGTTTTGGGATAATGAGGTTTAAACATTCAAAATGAGATATTAAAATTATTGAAAATGTTCAAGTTATTAGTTTTACCACTAAATAACTATAAATAGACACGTAATATACACTTATTGATTTTTACCCGGAATAAAGATGGAAAAAATATGAATGACTGTTTTTATAATTCATTTTGTCCAATATTGCGGTTAGTGAGTTTTACCTCTAAAGGGACGATATAATAATTGAGATTTTAATGTTTAAGACGATATAATAATAAGAGAAAATAATATTCAGGAGTATTTCAATGTAAATGTTAATAATTTGGAAGTATGTCATATACACATGAAAAGAATATTGCTTTGAAATCTTTAATCAAAAAATAGATATCGCTTTACCAACGGCGACATCTATGCTGATTATTTATGAGAATAACAAATTTCGATCATAGATGGCGGTAGTAAAATACAACTCACACTTGAAACAAGGTGTGCAAAGTTGACATATATACAACTATAAATATGTACTATCCAAAAATTTTAAAGATTTGGTAGTCTGTCATGGGCGGAATTGGTGAACGTCACATTGTGTAAAGTGATCACTTAAGGGGTTATATACAGTCAGGAGGCCCAAAAAAAACGATTTTTCAAGAATTTTTTCTGAGAAGACTTTTAAATTTATTAATCTGAAAATTTGTACACATATTATGGTTACTTTTCGCTGTATTTTAACATTTTTGTAATTGTAAAATAATAATTTTGAAAGCTGCTATAGCTGATCTGCAGGAGCTCCTCTCAAAAAAGGCATCTTGCGGTGACAACGATATCTCTGGACTGGATCATCTAAAATGAAAAAACCAAACGGATTTCGTCAAAGTAATATATTATCTTGTAATTAATCGAAGAAATAAGCAAAATTATTTTTTTTTTACATAATGGCTACTGGTCAAAAAAAAACGATTTTTCACCAAAATTTTGGCCTTAAATTGTTTATAAAAAAAATATATTTATCGGCGAGAAAAAACCTTCGATTAATTACTAAAAAAATTACTAAAGAAGCTTGTGTTAAAATTGGAGACTGATCGGTTGAGCCGTTTCCGAGAAATCTTAGTCACCGATCTTAAAAAGACAATTTTGAGAAAAACTGCTTTAAAGTTTCAAAAGCGCTTTACATAGAGTAAAAAACTTTTTTTTTCAACTTACATCGAGTCGTCTATTCCAGGGTCATACTTTCACTTTAGTCATCTGAATACATTAGAAGGGAACATTTAGAATGGACAGGTAAATAAAAGGTACAACGTTTACAACAGTTAGGTAAAAATAAAAGGGACTGCTTTCTAGGTGAGCGCTGGCGCTCCGCCCTCGCGAACGCTTACAAATATGCGCGTCACTTTGAAAATAATCGCCGGATTGAATTTTCTGTGTGTTTACTTAAATATGTGTACATTACGAAATTTAAATTAAAAAAATCGTTTTTTTTTGAGAATTCTAACTGTATATAACCCCTTAAGCCAGCCTACGAAGAGTCGTAAGCCCTACAAACACTAAACTTCCACACCCACGTTCCTATATAAATAGCTTCGTTTCTATAAGACATCTATTAGAAGCAGGTATCACTTTGGCTTTCCTTATTCAATGCGCTCTCCTGGACTCTTGCTTTGTGACAGCCGCTTATGCAGAAGCAGTCAGAATTTACTTGAATTAAAAAATAGTTTAATATATACCTTAATAATCTCCAATAAAAAAATTAATAATTAATCACTTCCTTGTAAAAATTTACCCAACTTCTATGTAAATTTTACCCTCCCAGACGAACAGCGACTCGAGCCGTCCCGAGCTGTAGTGGCATCGAATTAACTCGAGTTGTGACTCGAGTCAGCCAACATTTCAACTCGAGTTACTCGAGTTAAAAAAAATACGACTCGGCTCATCAGTACTCCCAGAGGGCCTTTTCAAATCTCTGAATTTTATAAATGCGTTTAATCAAAAATGTAATATTTTACATGTTATCTCGCCCGTGGCATTTAAAAGGTTCATATGAGTTATGTACGAGTTTGAATAATTCTTTTTTTCAGTGACGGTGTTTGAACAAAACTGGAAACCGGACTACAGATACAGTGAGAAAGTGAACCAAGATTTCTTTTCCGTTTTTGCCATTTTCTTTCCCTCTGTGACGGGAATACAAGCGGGAGCCAATATTTCGGGAGATCTAAAGGTAAGTGGATAATCAAGTTATTGCAAATTATTAAGTAAGCGCATTAGGGTCATTTGTTACAACTTGGATTGTTTTTGGTTTAAACCGAAAATCTCGTTTACCTAAGCCGGTGCGCGAAACAAATTTAATGTCAACAATGCCTAATGGCAAAATTAATTTCTTTCGACATCAGTTCCGACTCTACAATGTCGAAACATTGAATTAAAACTATTTTGATGACACATGTCAAAGATCGCCGCCGCCCGATGCATCAACTTGGTTTATGAAAATGGGTTGTGAGATTGGAGTAAAACGCAACAATCTATGGTTTAAACGAAAGATTACTCTAAACCAGGTTGATACAACTAGCTCATAGTCATTTAGTCATATTGGGGTGCTAAGTGTGTCATCCTCCAGATTTTTTAAGGACCATAAAAAAAAATTAATAGGTATTTAGCGCGAAGTTTAAAATTTTCCTACAAGATTCTTAATTTAGTGTTTATAACTATTTTCCTATTTTATTATCTTATTTTATATGTTCAATATTGTATTTTCGTGCCGCATAGCCGTGTGCAATTATGTGTATTTTTTTCGATTTTGGAGTTGTGAGTTTATAATTATTTTCCGATTTTTTTCGCGGGGATTATCTGGGGTTTTTGATACGGGTCACTTCTTTTCCCTACCACTCCGAATAATCGAAAGTCGTCACTATCAGCTATCAACACATTTGACATTGAAAGGTGAAAGGTTTTCCTTTAAAATTAGAAGTCCACTATATGTAAATAGCTTTTAACTTTCCTTGCAAACGTACAATGCTGTAGAATTTCTCTTCCTGTCCCCCGATTGGAGAAAAACGGTGGCAGAAAACCTTTTATCTCCCCACAGGTGATATGATATTCCTTCACATCATTCTCGGCTCATTGATTTGTTTACTGTTTCTAAATTATAGATTATAGATTAATTTATGATGTGACTGAGATAAAATTTAAAAGAATTGGTACAATCACTCCGTATGTCTACTATTACAGGATCCCGCATCGTCCATACCCAAGGGAACTCTGCTAGCACTGCTGATCTCCATGTTCAGCTACGTTCTGTTTGTGCTATTTGCTGGAGGGGCCGCTTTAAGAGATGCTTCTGGAAACGTTACTGACATCATTAACGGAACCATCTCAATGTGTGCCCCTAATTGCGACTATGGGTTGCACAACAGTTACTCGGTAAGATTCCGACTTTTTTTCAGCTTTGATATATGAAGATTATAAAAGAAAAGGCAGCAATATCAAAAAAAAATATTTTGAATAACAGAGGATAACTAATTCAGAATCCTCGCACTGTTCAAAGAATATTTTTTCTTCTGTATGAAGGCTTGAACTTTGTGGTGACATTATTATTAAAATAAAACTCAAATCACTTTGTTTTCACCATTTTATTAGATTAAACAATCTACATGTTTCGAGAACAATTCTTCAGGATTGTACTAAAGGAGTGTACTAAAAATTGAAAAGTAAACCATGCAAATAGGATGGAATGGATGTTAAGTGGAAAAATCCATTCCATCCTCTCCAGATGACCCATAATAATTAACACCTCTGACCCCCCCCCCCTCCTCCCATCGCAAATCCCTTCACCGTAACACATTTACATGGTTTACTTTTTCAATTTTTAGTACACCAATAATCCTGAAGGAGAGAACATTGCTCTCGAAACATGTAGATTGTTTAATCTAATAAAGTGGTGAAAACTAAGTGATTTGTGTTTTATTTTAATTTAGAATGTACTAAATTTGAGATTTTATAGGAAATATAGCTCCATCCCTTTCAAAACCATGTTTCCAAATCACTGCCAAAAGCAAAAGCACAAAAAAAAAAATATCCACTTCAACCAATCAACCCCCAAAGATGTGTCACATAACAATATGGCCGCTTCGTAGGTACTAATGTGGTTATTGCAGCTTAATTGATTGCAATATAGCCACCAAATAAATTTTAATTGTTAGCTATATACATATTCCTTTAGGTAGTGTAAACATATTGTGTGTAAATACTGAAGATAATCCACTACATGCGGTCAAAGTTAAATTGTTTCAACCGTCCCCGGTCTACCCTATTAAAGTGAGAGTTTATTTAGATTTTAGACAGAAACATCATAGCAAAGATTGTCATTTCCAATTATGTAAATAGAAAAATTAGCCATCTAAAAGTTAAATATTTATCTATACACGTATATAAAAGAAAAACTTACGTAGCAATTGTTTTATAAACTTAAGATGTAGGTTTTGTAGATTCCAGAGAAATTTTCTTGAGTAGTGATAGGTTTTTTATATTTATCTTAGAAACACCACAGTGGGATTTTGCTACCTTTGCTTTTATACCCCTCGTGTAATATTGATACAGTTAAATTCAATACATTTATGTATTAGGAAACCTTATTGTGTATTTTACCACCTATATAAACATTCCTTCTCCAATTAAATAGGTGATGCAACTGATGTCAGGTTGGGGTCCCTTCATCTATGCTGGCTGCTTCGCTGCCACCCTCAGCACGGCTCTCACCAACCTACTCTCAGTGCCGAGATTGATCCAGGCTCTCGGGATAGATCGCATCTACCCGGGACTAATATTCTTCTCCAAGGGATATGGAAAGGCAGGGGAACCGTACAGGGGATATGTCCTCACTTTCATTATCGCCGTAGTGTTCCTGTTGATTGGTGAGAAACCTTATTGATAATGGAAATGTATTGATAATCAAAATGAAGTCAACACAGACTATCAATAATATATTACATTTGGTGGTCTGAAGAATCTATTTACATCAATAGCTATATAAGAGTCAATAAGTTAAAGGCAAAGTCACAACAATATAAAAATTAAAGAGAGTACCTACTAGTGATGGGTCGTCGATGTATTTATCATCGACGAAACGAGACCGTCCATTTCTGTCCATCGACGAGTCGATCAACTAGTTGAAGTCGTCAACTATAGTTGAATTCGTCAACTAGTTGACGCATCAACTTCGTTATGCAGACGTTCTACGGGACAATGTGTCTACGGCTCGATGCTGCTCGACAGCTCGACCGTTGGCTACTTTTATTACGTTACTTTTTAAAATTTAAAGAAGTTCAAAGAAATATAGTTTCGGGGAAAGTAAAACTGGTAAAATTAAATTTAAGATCTGCAGTCTATGGTGGTGTACTTTAGAGTTGAAATGCAGTTACCCGTCGATCCGTTTACAAGTCGACAGCAAGAGATGATAGAGAAAAAACGGAGATGTTTTGTCTTGCTCTCGCTCGTTGCTTTGGACTACGTTGAATTACGAACGAAGGATTCTTCGTTTAGTCATCTAAAGTCGTCTACGTCTACGAATTCAACTAGTCCATGCGATAAACGTAAACCGTTGACGCCTTGATGAAACGTCAACGGTTGATTTAAACTAGTCCGTCCATTCAACGCCCATCCCTAGTACCTACTCATTATGCACTTTTATTCAAAATCTTTGACATGAAAATAAATCGTCAATAGTCATGCAGATTACTTACGAAAGTTACTTGAAGTTAAAATCTAATGTTACACCGCAGAATGGGTGTTCCATACTACATACAATAATTGTAAGACTTTGATAGGTTTTTACTATTATTTTATCACTGATGGATATTGCCTTCTCTAAGAAATATCTAATGTTTGTGTTTTCTTTTATAGCCGAGTTGAATTTGATTGCTCCTCTGATATCCAACTTTTACCTTGCATCATACGCTCTCATCAACTTCTGTACTTTCCATGCGGCCCTCATCAAACCCTTGGGATGGAGACCAACCTTTAGGGTAATTTTTTTTTTTTCATTTTTATTATATTTATAAATATAGGTGCATATATGTATTTATCATGTCTTTAGTGTACGAACAACATGAATATAAATAGATATTACCGCATGTATTTAGAAAAGAATAAGTTAGTGATGAGCTAAACCATTATATTTGAATTACGATTGGGACTATGATATTCCGGTATACGCTGGTGATATTTTAGTATACACTTGTAATGTTTTAGCATACACTCAAATATTTTCAACAGTTAAATCACGGATACTAATCATTGTTACAATTGAATACCAATCACTTAAACATAGTGAAGATTAGCTCGTCACTACATACGATAAATGCAAGATTTTATTCTAATTGTCTAAACATTCTCGTGTCCACAGTTCTACAATGTTTGGCTCAGTCTGGTGGGATTCATAATGTGCGTAACAATAATGTTCCTTATTGATTGGACGACATCACTAATCACCTTCATCATTATCTTTGCACTTTATCTCATTGTGGTGTACAGAAAACCAGGTTAGTGTAACAGACAATCATTTACTAATTACATAATTCAATTAAATACTAATGGTGCATGTACAAGGATGAGATTTAAGACTCTCGTTGAAAATCTCTTAAAAGACGGAGCAGGATAGGACTCTGTTCTATTTAGTAACATAACTGATAAATACCAACTTATATCTCAAAATCTCCGAGACAAGAAAACAAAGTGTACACACACCACAAGATGCAAATAATGCAAAGGGCAACATTATTTTGATTGTTATTATAATACGTAAGTGGACAGTATTTAATACTTTCTAATGATTTTAAAATCAAATAAGTCTTCTAAGACTCGTTTATTCGATTAAGGACTACACACACTAAAATTATACAGAGCAGGATGCACATTCATAAAATTCTCATTTGTGAATTATGTTCTTAACATTTTCTTTTCCAGATGTCAACTGGGGCTCGTCAACTCAAGCCCAGACTTATAAAACAGCCCTAACATCGGCCTTCAGGATGACTAGTACTGATGAACATGTGAAGAATTACCGTCCCCAAATCTTGGTTTTGGCCGGGAAGCCTCAGACGCGTCCTCCGCTTCTGGATCTCGCCTATCTCATCACCAAGAACAATTCACTTCTCCTATGCGGAGATATATCTCAGGTAAATAGTAGGTACACGACATCAAAGACATCGCTCATGAGCTCTGTTTTGTGACATGCAATATAGTTTCGACACTCTTACAGTGCTCTCTTTTATTTATTTTATATATATTCATGCAATACTATACATGCATAGAAGCTTTCCAAATTACAATGAATAAGTTACAGAATTATGTACCAATGTCATGCACTACTTCTCCATCTACTTTTAAATAATATACATTACATACTTTTTAAAATAAAAATGAAGGTTATTTAAACAATAAAAAAAACATGTGTTATATAGTAATATGTGGGAAGGTTCCTACATAATGTGTGATAATTTAATCTTTGTGCGATAACCTACCAACTAATAATAATTGTAGTCAAATTAGTTATGAAAAACCCATCAAAATAATGTTTTGCTTATTAACTTGTAGTAAATGAGTAATTAAGATAATTAAGCGTGCACACTTATGGATTCATTCTTTACTCGGCTATTATGTACGTTAAATTAGGTACTCTATTGTGTGTAATCTGTGTTGAAACAAAGAGATAAGAATTACAATAATATAGCACGTGAAAACAATTTGAAAAACCTAATCAATTGTACTTAGTATAATGGTAAGAGTGGGGTGTTTTTGAATATATGCGACATGTCATTGTTCAACCATATTAACATAAGATCTGGTATTTTCTATTCTTAATATCTCAAACACTACACATATTTCAATTGAATCACAATACTTTGTCATGAGTTAAATAAATGGTCGGGAAGTATTCTAATTATAAGGCCAACATGTGGGCCAACATACATAGAACCTAGCTTAAAGAGTCTTTGTCTACATGGTATGGACTAAGCACTATGAATGATGGATTACTTGTATAGGTGACATTAACACTGATTTCACTTGCAGATTAAAATATCGCATAGAAAAAAAGCGATGACTGACAAGGCTGGTTACGAATGGCTACGGGACCGAAAAATAAAGGCATTCCTCACTACAGTTGATGGCTTTACCTTTGAGTCTGGGGCGAGAGCTTTAGTTCAGGCCGCCGGAGTAGGGAAACTGGCCCCTAATGTAGTTATGATGGGGTTCAAACAAGACTGGAGAACTTGCCCATGGGAAGATCTTAACGCCTACTTTAACGTGCTGCAGTAAGTATAACTTAACAAATTTAAAAAATATCAGTCTTCTACATAACAGTTTTTATAAATTATTGCGTTGAAGGTTAATAAGATCTATATTTATTAATTAAATATATTTGTTTATTTAATCGGTAAAAAAAAATTTTTTTTAATTGAGCTCATACTTCAATTAACAACATGTTTAAATAGTATTTTTAAATGGTAGCCCTTGTAACCCAGTGATCAAGACAGTGATTTCTCATACTGACGTTCCAGGTTTGATTCCCGGTGAGGTCACAATAGATATATGTATGTGATTTTACAATATATATGGGTATTTTAGTAATATGTTTAGCTAAAGTAATTGGCCTGTGAACGCATTAAAAAAATTTTAAAAATATTGTACGGCATTTCGGAAAGTTGATATTTGCTATACCATTAGTTTTATTTCAGTAATGCTTTTGACAATCGCATGGCTGTCACAATATTGAGGTTATCTGGAGGACTTGACTTCTCCAAGATAACGGGAGATGATGATGTTGCGACTCCGGGAGGAGTGATGACCAGCGGGGCTTCTAGCGGAGACCTGACCATCCAGCATCGAATCATGGTGAATGGAGGGCAGATGATGCACGCCGACTCCAACTTGGACATCATGCACATGGCACAGAATGAAGCTTCACTGCCTAATGTATATACCAATAGCCTACCAAATCGTAAGTATACAATGTTTACTCTTCTCAAAACTGATTCTTTTTTCTTTAAGTGGTCTCATGGGACTCCATAACCCTTTCAGCCCTGATCAATATGATCGTGTGTTCACATATAAAAAATATTTCCCGCTAACTAAACCGTTTTTCGGGTTCAAACCGGCCTGCAATGGTGAACGCACGATAATTGCAGCCGGTTTGAACCCGAAAAACAGTTTAGTTAGCGGGAAATATTTTTTTATGTGAACGCACTATCGTATCGATCCGGGTTGAAAGGGATAAGAACTCCATGAAGGCCATGACTATAGTTACTATAGAGTGCCATCTTTTCCTTGACATCAACAGTACAATGTGAGGCACTATTTATTTTGGGAAAAAAATATTATTTCTTTAATTAGGTTATTATGTATATTTACTTTAGAAAAATAAAGCCATGTATTCACTAGGGAAAAATCGCAAAACATTCCGCGCGGCATGTTGCATCAACATCTACGCTCATGTTTCAGGGACAATGACGCGGTCATTTGACGTGTACACACCGGGACTCACATATCACTTGTCGCGGAAATGTCACCCGATGAGGTTATGATGACAGCTGCGCATCTATTTACACTTGTCACCCGATGAGGTTATGATGACAGCTGCGTATCTATTTATTTTAATGAGTTTATCGAAACGTAAGAGGAGAAAAAGGTGGTGGGTGCGAAATAATTTACTGCTAAGAGAAAGAAGGATGGATATTCTATGCGATCTTCGAATTCTGACAAATCTTTGGTCAATTTCACTCGAATGACAACAACTGGTTTTGACAATTTATTACAAACAATGGACCTTCCATAGCCAAGCAAGACAATATTAAGGAACGCTGTTGGCCCTCACATCATTTTATTTTTATATTCACGGTTTGAAGTGTCCCACAAAATTGTACGGCGATGAGTTGGAAAACAATAATTTCGTTTCCCCACATTAATGTCAGTTGACAGATACAGCGCATGCGCATTCACTTGTATACATACCATGTGATACTGACGCGCAGCCCGATGTCTCCGTGAGCTCGCTCGAGTACCGTGCGCATGGCAACGTTTCCGCAGCACGTAGAAATGCCCCGCTATGTTGTGCACGACATTGCGGAACAGTGCGCAACAGTTGCAACATCACGTAGACTCTATGCCGCGCGTGATGTTGACAGATAATTTGTCCCCTAGTGAATACATGGCTTAGAAATAAATATATAAATAATTTGCTAAAACCTGACATTGTGAACGATATATCTGTAGTGTCTACTCAGCAGAATCGGAAATGGCTTATTTTTTCAGGCGCAATACGACAGCCAATTGTCTCCACGTGCTGAATATATCGCACTGAAGGCACTGCCGTCTGCCAATTTTTAAATGAATTGTAGTTGTACTGATGTAATATTTATATGTTTTATATATGTGGTACTCATAGCAATAGCAATTTAAAATAATAATAGCAATTTAAAATAATCTTCGCTCTGAAATAATTCAATTTTATTGTACATTACAGCTAAAATTCCTAAACACTTTATCCTCAATGAATTGAAACCAAAGAAAAAGGCTTTACAAAAACAAATCATCTACCAAACTCGAAACGGAATCCAGTTATCAAAGGATGTTTTGAGTAAGATGACAGTCTTTCAAAAGAAACCAAATAAAGGGACCATCGACGTGTGGTGGCTGTATGATGATGGAGGTCTCACTATCCTTCTGCCGTACATTATTTCCACAAGAAGTAATTGGGCTGGGTGTAAATTGAGAATATTTGCACTGACAAATAGGAAGAACGAAATGGAGCTGGAAGAGAGGAAGTAAGTATTACAAAACTGGTCATTTCCCGTACTCACCTCACCAATTAGTGACGGCTACAGGAGATGGCGAACCATTTCTACCAAAGTTCAAGTTTATCCTCAGTTCTTAAAGAATATTGTCAGATTAATAAAATTAAAATAAAAGAAACACTTCATAATGATTTCTTTCAATGAAGGTAGGTGTCACAACTCTTTTATCACAGATGACACAAAATAGTCAATTTTTTTTATAACACATATTTTTTACAAGTTTAACTGTATTGTAGAGAAAGTAATATAAATATTTATTACATATACTCATGCAGTAGCAGAAGACTAGGGTTCATGATGCTCGGCCCACTAGCAGATTAAGAAAAAGACATGTCATTCATATTTAATTTTTACTTTTGTACAAGACCTATTCAAATACATTTGGCAAACAAAATTCATATACAGGGTGCACCAGAGGTAGCAGCAGAAACTTGGCCGGTAGATTCCTGACTATGTATGTTATGAGTCTAAAATGTTCAAGCAACCATGACCTAATATCAATAGTTATGGAGATATGCAATATCATTTTTTTTTTTCAATATTTCTGACTTATTTTTTGCAAAAAGTTGAACCATCATTACAGTAACTTAAACCGATTATGAAAAATTAATTTGCTTCAATACAACTTAAATAAAATGATAGGAACCTTGTAAAAAAATACCTTTTTTCAATTTTTGCAAGGTTTTTATCACTTTATTCGACTTGTATCAAAGAAAATGAATTTTTCATAATCGATATAAGTTACTGTAAAGATAGTTCAACTTTTTGCAAAAAATAAGTAAGAAATATTGAAAAAAAAAAATGCAAACTTTGATATTGCAAATCTCCATAACTATTCATATTAGGCCATGGTTGCTTGAACATTTTAGACTCGTAACATAGCCAGGAATCTACCTGCCAAGTTTCTGCTGCTAGCTCTGGTACACCCTGTATATCTTTTCCATCTCTGGTATAAAACAGAACACTAGAAAAGTGCAATTGGCAATATCCGCAGAATTTTGAGGAACTGTGAGTCACAATCGGACATTATAGATTTAATAATTCATTAATTGAGTAGCTTGTTGGTGTAATGGTGATGATGCTCAGGTGGTCAGTGGTTCGAGCCCCACTCCAGGACATTAGTGAGTTAGTCCTATTTTAATAGAGCAGGCTTTTAGCTCAGTTTGAAAGAATTTGTGAAAGTTAGTCTCAGCGGAAAGGGATCAGAGAGCTCCTAAATCCAGGCCCGCCGTGCAAAGTAGAAAAGAGATGGAAGCCGGATCCTTTATGTTGACTACATTTACCAATTCATCCAATCCCCCCCCCCCCCCTTAGAGATTAAATTGACAAAACAATGACCCCAGTCCCAATGTACTCTGTCCCTGCTCTGCCACAAACCAGGCCCCGCCACGACCGCACGACCGCGCCCCCAACAGTATATGTATACAAGCACCAATCATATTGCACCATAAACACAACAAGCCGAAAATAAGTAAGAATATTGATGCGACACATCGTCGCTGTATATATAATTAAGCCGTTTTAGTACATTCTGAGATAAACTAATGAAACTGTTTTAAAAAATAATTGCACAGACTAGATTTATAAAAAATATTTTAAATAATTACTAGGCAGACTTGCCAGATGAACGGCAATGTTTTTTTTAGTATATCTCTATTATTTATATGAAAAAATGACAAATTGATTCATTCATCTGAGAATGTATTAAACGGCACATTGGCTTAATCACAGCGACGACATATTCAGTGTTCACATCTGTATTAAAAAAAGAAAGAACATTTGCACAAGAACATCATTTGTTAAAAAATTATTTTATTCTTTTTTTGAAGGATATAATGCTTAACATGGTCTAAATGTTAATAAACTATATATATTCATGGTTTCTAGATGCATACAGTACTAATATTTAAACATTTATTTTCCAGCATGGCTAACTTACTTTCGAAATTTAGAATTGACTACTCCAGCCTTACGATGCTCCAAGATATTACAGATCAACCCAAAGCTTCCTCAACTCAGCTCTTCAACAGCCTGGTGAACGGATTCAGGGAGTCGGACGGAGCTCGTGTTGGTAAGAAGGAAAATATTTTGGAAAACACCTTTAGTGATGATCAAACCATTATTTTAAACGGTTACACATAAAACAGTTATTTGAGATTTGTATCTGATTGTATGGATGATTGGTACAAATTGCGAAAAATCAGTCACCAATTATCGACAAAATTAGTATAAACCAATCCTTTCCACCTTGAACACAAACTAAAAATCAAGTAAAGAGCCATCTACATTATAAAATGCAATATAAGAATAGATTAATCTGTATAAGGGTCAGTCGTATCAACTTGGAATACAGTAATCTTTCATTTTTCATAAATATCTTTGCGTTAAACGAACTATTAACATGAACAAGTTAAAACAACTTGTTCTAAGGCAATTTAGTTATATTTAAAAAATATATATATTTAAAAATACAGTGGAAATCTATCAAATACAAAACCGTAGGGACCGAAATATTTTTTCGTGTCAAAAAAGTGTATGCAAAAACTCACCAATGTTTTGATATCATATTAAGAGACTAAATATTCAAATTGACGTATTAAATGACATCAAATTGGGTTGTACAGTACTGCACATACCTAAAAAAATCAGATATTCTTTGCACCATCTAATAAATATAATAATAAATATACCTATATGTATATCATCATGTCCATCGAAATATCTGTGCATACTTGTGATATATTTTTGCATTTCTGATGTGGTCAGAACAGGATCTCAAAATGGATCCCGTTGTCTCTATCATTATCAGTAGGATTATCTTGAGAAGGCTGTGCGAGTTCTGAAATAATATTATCTGTCAAAATAGGTGCTGTCCATACATCGTCAGCAAGTGCAGCAAACTCATTCAATGCCACATACCAGGCTGCTACACTATACCGAGAATGACATTTCCCATGGAAATACCATACCTACATTTAATTTTATTAAAATCCCCTATGTCATTTATGAGAATCTCTTTTATCAGATTTATTTTCATAGGAATCTCTCCGATTTAATATGCAACGTATCATAAATAAAAGATCGAACTTAAAACGCTCTTTGGACCATAAGACACATCTCAATTTTAGGTTTAATTTTCAGAAAGTAGAAAAATGCGTCCTTAAAATATGGTAGGCCTATCTAAACACGATGTCCAGCGAGCGAAAAACCCATTTTTTATTGTCTTTTATATGTATATTGTTATTATTGAGTCACAATTTTACATTTCACAATCACATTGCGTTTTTTTTTACCTTGAATTTCCAGTTAACTGGGTTCTGCATGATTCGAAATGTTTTTTTTTATTCTATTTAATTTCAAATTAGTGAGGTTCTACTGTATAGGTATTTTCATATTAAATGATTTCCACTGCTTCGCACACTGAAATTAATGTAGATTATGGAAATAACCAAAATTAATTGACTTTGTAGTAACAGTAATCACCTGAAAAGAATTCTGATAAATTTTTATTAATAAAACACCCACATTTATTTTTCCAGAATGCAGAATTCCAGATATCGAGCTGGCTACTCTTCAAGAAAAGACAAATCGCCAGCTGCGTTTAAGGGAACTGCTGTTGGAGAATTCCATGGAATCTTCGTTAGTTGTAATGTCCCTCCCGATGCCGCGGAAGGGTACAGTCTCCGCCCCTCTGTACATGGCCTGGCTAGAGATCCTCACAAAAGATATGCCGCCGTTCTTACTCGTGAGGGGAAACCAAACGTCAGTTCTGACATTCTACTCATAACCTTTCAATATGAAGTTTATGATTGTGCTGATAACATATTGTGATCATTAGGAGTTAGTTAGCGTAATAATTTAATGATTGTTTACGTCTGTTAAATAAATATTACATAATCAATTCTACTGCACCATTATTTTTATAATGATTTTTTATACATAGGAGAAAAAACATAATGAAATTTTTTAAATTAAGTTATTTTAACAAGAGAAAGCCTCAGTAAAAGCTTAAATACATACATACATAATTGAAAGTAAGGTTAACAAAAATAAGCATAATTTTCAATAAGAATAAATTATTGTTAAACCGAATTAGAATGAATACCTGCAAACCCAGTATTACTTGCTCCGCACTGTAGCTATGAGCACTGAGTTTTCCTAAGCCAAAGAAAGCGTTTCAGAAATTTTTGGCTGATAATAAAACTCAAAAGCTATCCAATATTTTATTCCACTAGCTCTAACAGAATGTACACAGCATCCATTCTCAAACAAATTTATCTACAAAAGGAAAACAAATTATCATTCCCATGCTTGAAACTGTGTTTATGGAGTAACTTGCTAACTTCTGTTTCCTTGTGACTCCTCAAGATGCAAGTTAATAAGTTCCCTCTGCCATCTCAGCCCTTTTGGGCAATATTCAATTTATTATATATACTAGCTGTGCCACGCGGCTTTACACGCATAGATTTTTAGTATACTGTTTGGATCGTCATAGAACTTTCGCGAATCTTTTAGAACATTCTCCTTCTATAACTTTCAAGAAATTTATTGAATGTACAGGAACCTTCTAGACACCGACACATTCCGCCATTCAGTTTATAACCTTATAGAAATTTCGGGAATTTTCAATAACCTTCTCCTTCCAGAACTTTCTAGAGCAGGTTTTTCCGGAACCTTCTAGACTCACCGACACAGTCGACGCACCTATTTTGAAACAATCTGAAGCATTTGCGGCCTTCCCATAACAAAACAATGTGCTAGAAAGCACATTTTCGTCACTCACTCCCACCCACGCACAGCCACCCCCACCAAACTCGCATATTTTCGATGTGACACCAAGGGCTATCCACCACCATAACCACCGGTGGGTGGTTGTGGCTGGTTGTGGAGAAAACTTGGCGGGTAGGGAAACACGGGTTTCCTTATACATATATATATATATATATATTGATTGATTAGATTCGTCAAATCAGTGCCCAAGCGTGAAGTTGCACAAACACTTTATTATATATTTTAACATCATAAAAGACATAACATAAAAGACACCAGGTATGTACAAAAATCTGTGCTGTGCGTAGTAAGCCTCTATAAGTTCTGCGAGCCTATTTTTTAGAAATTTTTTTTGAACCCTCAGCATTGAAATAGTACAACGAAGGCAGAAGGCACAATTTCAAGTAAAATTATTAATATTTATTAACTGACTGCGAGCTGGACTGACGGTGACTAAACTAAGTACATACTGTGTTGTCTGAACAAATTTGTTTTAAGATGTTTTTTTTTATTGTTTAAAGAATTTTATTTAGAATCTCTCTTCTTAAAACCTGCCCCTATTCTACAATTACATAGTATTTATCACTAATGTATACTTTTGTACATTAGGGTATTTAAGGTTAAGAATGAAATTAATTTTAAAAAACATATATGGCAGATATCAGTACTGTAATTTAGGAAGAAATATGTCAATTTTTTCCTAAAAACCTATTCCAAGGCATTATCCACTCGCTTATTCTGGTCTAATTATAGACTTTTGGGTAGTCACGTCCAAAAATGTATTTTATTTATTATGTATTCAAATGATTTTAAAAAAATTATCATTAAAAAAAACAAAAAAATTGTTCATGATGTCTGTTTATTTAACTATGACAAAAAAATTATCCTTGTATACTTACTAGAAAATAGTGTAATTATGGTAAATTCTTTGTGATGCATTCATGCCCGGTGTGGCTGGCTGTTTGTTCCGGGGAAGTTCTGACTATGTTTAAAAATGTGGGGCAAGCGAGTGGTTATATGATGAAATAATATTTCAGGAATAAAAGTGTATATATGTGTAGTAAATTTTTCCAGCCGCTTATTATCTTGTTCAACATCAGTAATTCCATTTCAATCAGTAAATAAATTCCACTTTAAATTTAATGTATATTAATAATATAATAGTTTTTAAATACAGTACAAACAATCTAGAATTTTGAATTAAATAATTGCCCAATTTCTTCAATCAACCTTTGTCTTTTTGTAACAAATTTTAGATGCAAGAATGTTTTCATTTTTCAGTTTTAATAATTTTTTTCATTCAACTGAATTACCGATGATAATAATTTTAAATAGGAAACGTTGTTCCGGATTCCTTAATCTAGCCAACTGCTATCTTCCAGAGTACAACGATTCCTGCGGCTGAGGGATTAATATAATAATTTTATGTAATTAATAATTAATTAAATTGTTATTTTAAGAATATTGTGATAGAGATTAACCAATTGTTGTTGAAAATGATATGTACTATATTAAATAAAAATATACTTAAATAGATATGATTTACTTTTATTTTCAACATTGTTTATATAACTACATATTTGGTAGTATAATAATGACGTGGTAAGTATTTCATTATTATTTTAATTGAAATATTGTTACATTTTGATCTTTTTTCTCATGTTACATTGTGTCCGTCCCAAGTGTTCTGACATCTTTCTCATACTTTTTACGGAAAAATTACAATGATTACATTTATAGTAATGTCCAATCTTATGAGGTATCTCTAAATGTTTACACATTACTAACTGGGACTCTGTTTTAAACGCACAAAATACGCAAGACTTTTGATCAAATGTGAAAGATTCATTCACAACTTTCATATCTTCCATTTCAATGGTGTCCGGCGAATCTTGCAAATTAATATCTGTATTTAAATCATTAGATACATATTTTGCGACCAGACTCTCACCTATGCCAATAAAAAACCTTTCCATCGAAGACAGAATGTAGTTATTGCAGCCACCAATAGTTTCAGAATGTTTTGGAACATCACAAATCTGAAAGGAGAATCCATTTTTAGAACATCTAAAAATTTATATTGTCATCATGATATTCTTCTCCTTTTTTGTTTTTTAAAAAATTGAGAGAGTACTTTATAGATTTTTGTTGTCACAATTTCTGGGCATTTACTATTTGATTTGTTTAGAGGGACAGCATTATCGAAATTTGTGTTAGGCCCTTCAAATCCATTAGTAAATAAATTCATAATTCACAGTGCACGTTTTCTTTAGAGGTTTAGTTTTAAAGAAAACATTTAATCTTATTTGTAACATGTAACCTTTTGCTTATGTAGGTAGATAGACATCAAGAATATTTTTAAAAAATTACGATATATTACACACACGAAGAAAAGAACTTAAATTCCCGCCCGTTTGTGTGTTTCAACAACAAAAAACTTATATCCAATTTTTTCAATAGATACGGATTTAAAAAGAGGAGTTCGGGATAGTATTTAATTTGTTTGTATTATTTTTTAAATTAGTACCTACTACGTTAGTTTCAGCTCCTAGTTTAACTCTAAATCTAATAGAGAATCTTAAATAACAATAAACTATCTCTAAAAAGTGACTTTAAGAGCCTAAGTAACAACACTCAGATGCGGGCCTTCGCCTTATTTTCCAATTCATATTCTTTTGTGTCTATATTTCTAATCAATGAATCCATCCATGCAAAGTTCCCAATGGGTTATTGATTCATTTTTAAAGATATTGTGCCAATAATCTGGATATATAAAATTAAAATCCGAATAAAAAATGATACGGTATATTTATCCTTATGATGTGTTTTCATTGTACCCAAATAAGGAAAAACAGGTTACTCTAGACGACCATAAATTTTTTTTCGACATTATCAAGATTTACCACTGTATCAAACCAACTAATATCGTTCATATGTAGGTAGATTAGTTTTGACTTAAATAGAGTTCATTTCGATGTAGACGAAAACCTTTTTTTTATAGGGGGAAAACAAAAATACTGAGAAGCAGGAGAAAATATTGAAAAATACATGGTTTGTTCTATATTTTTCAAAACATAAAAATATTTTATTTTAGGCGTATATATTATGTATAGGTACAACAAAAAAAGCTTTTTGAAATAAGTTAAAATGGACCTAAATTTATTAACATGTTTTATGTCTAAATTTTTACAATAAAAGTGCCATCATACAGAGCTTTGTTATTTTCTTCTTAAATTAACCCGAATTCATTACTAATTAATCAATATTTTATTTTAAGTATAATACTGCATTCAAAATACGTATTATTTTTATATTTTGACTGTCTTATCTTAGCGAAGCACTCACTCCCACGAATTACGCATAAAAGCACACCAACATTTTTAGTATTCCATTTTAACGGAATTCGTTCAATTTTACAAAGAATAATATTCACATTCAATATTATATTTTTGACCCAGCAGTCAAATAAATAAGAACCAACACCAACCAACCTTAGTTTACCCTGTTTTGTGTTGCCAGCGTTTACCAAACAAACAATCACAAACATTTGACAAGCGGGTGCGGACGGCGGCGGCGCAGTTTTGTAAAAACAAAACAAAGGGACATTATTGAGAAACTAAATTGTCAGCTTTTTTTAAAATTAAGTATGATTAGGAAATTACAGAAATATAAATTCGTTCAATTTATGTTATTCGAGTTTCCTGCATAGGAAAACGGCGGATAAGTAGACATATGTTAATCAATTTTTATAAGTGTCGCAATATTGTGTAAATTTAAAAAATGGAAGACGTGAGTGCAGGCAATGACAATCAGAGTGACTCCGATATTAGCGAAAGTTGGACCCTAGTTGATACGGCAATAACAAATATTGAACTCCAAAGTTCTGTTATTGATTCATCTACCGATATAAATGGTCATAAGAGGTAGGTAATTAACAAGTTCCAGATTCCGAGTTGTTCATTATAATTCTATTAAATAATTAATTTTAACATATTCCCAACTGCGAGAGCTTTCATATCTGAATTGATTAGAATTATAAATTAATCATTTCGTTTTGTGCTGTCTATAAAATAATGGCGTTAGCCCGCTTAGCTCTGCATCAGAATGAACTTCACGCTACTTGCGTTCTATTTCGTGGTATAAATTTTTGATTGAACCAGAATACTGTTCTATAATTTTGAAGACAACATTTGAGTGATATTTTTTTATATCAAATATCTATTTAAAATATGATTTTGATTTATAACCATATTTACTATATTCTTATACATTTTTAAATAAGGTAATTTGATACTGAAAATAAATAGTTGTCGTAAGACTTGTCATTCTGCAAATGGGACACGACTGGGGACTGTTTTGGGATGGTTGAATGGCATTGAAGACTAAAGACTAATATTACAATATTTTATTATTATGTGCACTGTGGCATGCCAAGAATAGGTTACGTTTTATCGTTACAGATGTTTAGAACTTAATAATAACTCAAAATATATCAAATTTATCTGGAACATGGATTTTCCAATTAGTGGAGAAATAGCCATAAAAACCCAATTACTAATTAGTGTGCTGGGATATATGTACTGGATCCACAACTGATGTTTTCAATTATTTTTCTTCCTAGGATTTAGCTCCTGTCTCTCGCATCAGCGCAGGTTACTGCAGCACCATATTTTTAGATTTGACTAATATCCAATGTATATTTTAGCAAACTGAGTGACGGTGGCCAAGATGAGGAAGAAGACACAGATGGAGTGGCCGTGATCAGTGACGATGAAGATGTTTCTTCAACATTTCGCGAATGCCTTCTCTCCTCAGCTAATTCTAAAAAGCCAACAGCGTTCCTCCACCAGCCAAGAGACACGGAATCCAGTTCTACCAGGAGAAGTTTCGATCCTGAGACCAGTTCTACAACCACTTTTCGAGACAGTGAGGAAGAGTTACTCGATGACTATTATTTTACCGGAAAGAAAATAAAATTATATGTTCACAAAAGAAATAACAAAGTCAGCAGTTTACTCAACATCATTCTGTTGGGGACGGTGGTTACCGCTGCCACATTAGCTATCGGCTTCATGTGGGGAATAAACGACACTTGCTCTCTCGATATGCTCGACTCGGTCAACCAGATACTAACTAATTTGCAAAAACTACGACATGAGAACGAAATCCTCAAGTCCAAAATCAAAATGATGCAAATAATGCATCGCAGTAAACCCATTTCGGGAGACCTGCGCGGCGATCATTTTGAACAATTTCTTCACCACCAAATGTTTGAAAATAATATTTTCGATTCATCCAAAAAAATCAACAGAGGTTTTCCGATTGGTGAAGAATTGCATCATCATAGTAAATCCGAATTAATTAATGATAATGTTGAGAGTGAAAATATTTTTCAAGATGTGAAGAATGACGGAAAGCATATTAAAAGGAATCTAGATGCTGAAAATGGAGCTCCGGCAATGGGACCAAAAACCCTTTGTGAATATTTAGAAAATGCATCCGAATGCAATTACAAAAATAACTGCCAACCAACCTACCACCTAAATTCGCCTTATGTAACTGAAAAGTCCTTGAGCAAAAGTGCAAAAAAGATAGAAAAGAAAATGAAAAAACAACAGGGTAAGAAAAAAAAAGCCCACAAAATAGCTCGGTTGATTGAAAAGTACGATATCTCGCAGAAGGAAAATATTGATAATTTAAATACT
This sequence comes from Agrypnia vestita, assembly GCA_016648135.1. Taxonomy (NCBI): domain Eukaryota; kingdom Metazoa; phylum Arthropoda; class Insecta; order Trichoptera; family Phryganeidae; genus Agrypnia; species Agrypnia vestita. Next base: position 195,059 of record JADDOH010003612.1, on the reverse strand, counting down.
CTTGGAAATGCAGATTGGTATTATAAAATGTCTGATGCCCGTCGAGTGTTCAGAGATAAAGGAATTGGTGAGTACGACTTTATAGAGAGCCAAAATAAAGCGAAATGGTACTTCAAGAGAATGAACGAAAGGGAGAAAAATAGATACCATGGAACTACTGCACCTCCTTTGAGCGGAACTCAACACAATAGAGAGTATTTTAAAAGTAAGTGGTAATAATAAAGTTAATTTGTACGTTTGACTATAGTTGGCTAGAAGAGATGTTTCAATTAGACAGGCAATGTCAGGCTGAGCTAGTTCCTATATTTTAAAAATGGATATTTACTTCTTTATTGTGTTTCAAGTCTGTCAAATTAGCGAACCCACGAACTTTACGCCCTGCGAAAATTACGAAATCAATTAGTAAATTTACGTACTTGAGCCTTTCAGCAAGATGTTTCACCATTTTTACCGAGGCAAACAAACAAGCTCATTATTTATGAGATTTATAATTCATTCAGTCTTATAGCATGCATGCAAAAAAATTCTAAATTAAACTTAAATTTGAGCAGTTTTTTTTATTCATAATAAGCTTTTTTTTGAAGTATGAAATCAACGAAATATCAACGTGTTATTCATCCAATTTGCTACATTTGTGAGCGAAGTCACAGCTGTTTCGAGGCTAGCATGACGAATACACACATACAGATTTTCTTTGTGTGATTCTGTAATTGCGTTTCTGTTTATTTTTGGATTTCTTTGTCTCGGCAGAATCTAAGGATTGATCCATTATTTCAGTAATAGATTCGTTTTCAAATTACATAATAGATTCAAAAATCATATTATTTTATGGGTTAACCTCATTTATGAGTGCATAAATTTGTGTTTAACATAATGTAATTATGTACGTTTGTATATACGGACATTCATTTATTTTTATAAACATCTTTCCTCTGGAAGGTAGCCTTTGATAAGCTTAATTCTCAATCTGTCCTTGTATTTATTTGTTTAATACTTTTCTGTCCCATAAAAAGTACTTACTCATTAAATAAATATCTTTTCGATTATTTTCCTAGACTCACAGTTCCAATATAAATTACATACAGTTTGTTCCGGTTAATAAAATATTATCACTAACAAGATAATTGCGGTGTATGCATTTTAAAAGTATAGGAACGATCAAAAATTCCTACACATCAACAGTCAAAGATGGAAAGATTATTTTGTTTGTATGGTCTGGGGTCATCCCTGTAGACTAAATAAATATTGTGTTCAATCTGTGGGCAAGAATGATATTCATAATAAGTTGGTGTACATGAATGTTTACTGATGGGGGAGGCTTAGATGCAGCTTTTAGGAGAGTCAGAGTTGTTGTTTTCGGTGTTTAATGTCAGCAGAAACCTTGGTCGGTTTCACGGAAACCCTTGATAAATTTTATTGAAATGATTGTGATATTTTTTTATACATATACTGTATAATTTAATCTACAAAATTCATTTATACTTTTAAAAAGAAAACAATGATTTGTTTTTAAAATTATATACTCTTCGTAACATTTATTTATATTTTTTTATAATAACCTTCATCCGGGGCTTCAATGTTTACTATTTAAAATATCTTTATTTTAAATTATGGTACCCAGCACTATATCCGACTGTTGTATATACAATGAGCAATTTTCTGTATTTTGAAATATATTTACTGTGATAAAACTGAAATCTTTAAATTGTTTGTATGTACCTATTTTGATTCTTAATAAATGTTTTTCAAAAATGATTTTTTTGTTAATTACTGGCTTTTCCGAAAATAATGGCCGATTTTATTATGTTCTTCACTTCGGGAAATATTTGTTGATTTGTTTTTGTTCGACAGTTAAGAGTCTGCTGTATTTTTTTTATTGAATTAGACAGATTTTGCTATAATTGTAATAAATTTAAGATAATAAGATATTCGTATTTAAAATATATGTAACCTGATGAATAAATTTTAAAATGAGATATTTCCATACAAAAATGTGATAAAAAACACAAGAGAAAATATGAGAAAAAATTGTGAAATTTGCTCATTCTGCTAGACGATCGCCTTAATAAAGGTCTTATTCAAGATAAAAAATAATATGTTTTAAGAAATCCGTAATTTAAATCATAACAATGACTCACAAACACTTAATGCGAATGATGTCGTGGTATCTCCTTGGAAAGTTTGAGTAAGTCAGGTTTGTATATTGTTATTCTTAATTTTAGGCAAGTTTCCAGGTTCTCATCAATAAGATGACTTCTCAGTTTACTCTTGATAAAGTTCATGCTTGAAAGAGATTGTTCGCATGAATATGTAGAATCGAAAATGAAAAGAACAGCAAACTCCAGTTTTTTCAGCTGATCATAAAAAACAGGAATACTATTCCAGGTCCAGGAACATGATCAGGTCTTTCAAAGCAGACCACTTGTGTTGTGAACTAAGCTCACGTTTGTTCTTCTCCAATATTTCAAAATCAACACAAAGGACGTTCAAATTTAGAACTCCATATTTCCTTGTTTTTTAAAATGTTATTGTAGCATTAAGTGGGTTTTTGACGAATGCTAAGGTCGCTCTGCTATTTTTAATATTCTGAAACCTGCTGAAAAATGCTTCCATCACATTTAAAATGGTTGTTTTGAAAAAGAGTGTGTCAATAGATGAATTATTTTCTTGGCTCGGAAAGTGAAACTACGTTTCCATTTCAAAATCTTGAGTAAAAAGGGATAATTTATTTTAGAATGAAACAGGGTTCGAGGATATATATCACGATATTTATGACTTGATTTTTATTTTTGATATTTATCCAAGAAAACTTTCTGCAAATGTTGATAGATGGCGCTAGTTGTATTTTAAAAAGTGCTAAAGTTATTTTTTAGTTTCATTTGTTTCATATAATCCGTTTTTTATTTCACACATAGAACAAACACCCATAACACTACATTAGAAAGAGCAAATTTTATAACTTATATATAATAATTGCATAATATATAAGCTTTTTTCAGTATGCAATTCATTTCTTTAATAAATAATAATTCATATACAAAATAAAAAAATAAATTTCCTAATTATTTTGAGTCTGTATCAATCGACGTGTGCAAAAAAGGAGAAAAAAAAGTTTGGATATATATCCAATTTTTGATACATTATTATATAATTGATTTTTATTATAAAAATCGGATTTTTTTCGAACCCTGGAATGAAATGACTTCTTCTAACATCGGAAAAATTGTCTTTCCTTTCTCTTCCCGACCAACACTCTCAGTGCGCCTGCCTGTGGATATTTGTGTCAGAGCCATTCTTACAAGGCCAAAGAACCACATGTCTCTGGAGCCGCACTTTGCCGTTCTTACAAAGGCTCTTTGATAAATAAATTTGTTTACTCTAAAATTAATTTGAAAATTCAAAAGTTAAAACCTGTCATTATTTTCTATAAATCATATATAATATGAACGAAAAGAATGTTTGCAAATTATGTTTTATGTCGATATGTTTCCAGATTTTCTCATTACGAAACTAGAGATAAGGTAAGTTTGATTTCATGACAATAAAAAATATTATAGTCTGTCGAGTTCGGCCATTTCTGCATATCGCTGAGGCAAGAAATAAACGTTTTTTCTAAAGATTGTGTGCCGAATAGGCCAATGGGCAGAAAGGATGGGATTTGTTTTTGAAATTTCGATATTCATTTATTTCAAAATGGTTGCTTAGGAATGCAATTTATGTTGTTAGGCGCTATCTAGGTATTGAGTTCACAAATAAGTTCTTTATGTATGTATCCACAAAGATTTAAAGACATTTTAATTTTTCAAACGTGAATTTTGCAGATTATCTTTAAAAAAATGTCAACATGAAGTTTAACGTTTATGGTTATTTGAGCCAATAAAAAAAATTGAGATAACTCTAGTACAGTGATACCGAGCATAAGGTGATTGCCATAGAATGAATGAAACCATAGACATGAATAGATGATTGATTTCCTAATACACTTTTTTGTTTTGAGTAATTAGTATAAAACTGTGGAGGTGTATGAGCCCTCCAGTTTAGGATGAGTTGAAGCGGTGTTGATAATGTAAAGTCACGATGGTTTTACAAAATTGCAAAAGCCAAAGTTATAAAGAATACAGTAGGTACAAAGGTTACAAGTGAAAGCGTGACGTTCAAAGGTATGACGGCGAGGGCTTTCGCTATACGAGCTGTTCACTGGGGAATAGTCTGCTCTGGAGACTACAGTTTTTAAAGTTGTCGTGAACAAAGGACTCGGTGTATTATGACTTCGTCTTACTCGGCCGCTTGTGTGGGTAATATTTAGTCTGGTCAGCAAGGTGAGTTGCCTCGCTTTTCATGCCCTCTGCTACACGCGCCTGTGTACTCGGTCATTGGTCCGGCTTACATTGTCGCCCGTTTTACGGATTCAGCGTCGGGGGTGATAGCCTGCCGTGCTTGATTGTCGGCATATGGTGTGCCTCCTTACACGTGTATATGTACGAACTAATAATTACTTAATGTGAAGTTGAAATTCAAAAGTAAAGAGTCCATCATTATTGGATATAATTGCTGTTGGACATTGTTAGTTATAGCATAATAGCTGTAGCTGTTCGTCAACAGACAGTCGGTAAACAAGATTTGAGAATTTTTGCTGCTACAGAAAAAAAAGGGAATAAGGTGCAAGCTAAGATATTTACACATTAAAAAAAACAGTAATAATTAACATAAATTTATTTTATAAGTAAATATTTGTAATAATAATAATTATGATAATATACATTTCATTACAGTAATATACATTACATAACTATGAAACACCGCTCTGGCCCTCCCACTGGATATATATTTCCTTACAAACTAACTTCTAATATTGCATTTAGTAAGGCTAAGTCTACATGTCAGGAACACAAATGTTACACAATCGAAACAGAATATGTCTGAGAAAACTGTGACTAACACCGAGGAATGTTTTTGTAATGCTCTCGCGGGAGACGTTACTTGCAACAGCACAATGTATTTTTAAATTTACACACGGCGCAAGCGTTAACATCGGCCTCTATTTTTTTGTGATTGTGTTAAGTTCAAAATGCAAAAAATATCTTACACTAAGATTTTTTTGATACATAATTTTCTTTTTGATATATATTTCACAATCATTTATTTACCTAGATCATTGACCGTGCCATATTCACACTTTTAGTTTCTTAAAACACTTATTCTATAATACACATTTTATTTTATATTCCAATATGGACATATTATAATGCCGTCATCGTGCTGCAAAAAAACAATTGAGTCCATTTCCAAAGTACAATACAACACGTTACTCGAGAATAATTTCCGCTAGTTAGTTATTTGATAATTTTATTTAATTTTTTTCAACCACAAAAGGTATGTCAAAGTTTGTATGTATATAACGCATGTATGTATTCTTATTTACACCCAAAACATCTAAGGCCCGGTTGTTTCAAGTTCGATCAAAGTAAGCGGTCGATTTTAGCATAGATTTTTACGAAAACGGATCGTCTGATTGGTGGAGAACGTAAAAATCTATGCTTTAAAAGAACGCTTACTTTAATCCAACTTGAAACAACCGGCCCTAACTGGCGATACATAGGTTTCCCCATTTGTAAACTCTTACGAGCTACACATTTCATTGATATTTATTTTTCATTTTCACACTAGACTATGTGATTAATCTCAAATCTTAAAACATTTAGATTCCATGATTTTTTGCAGTACAATAATAAAAATATCATGTATGAGGTTAAATGTAAATTAATGAAACGTTTGATCCGGTTTTAAGATTCATTTGATTAGCGGGCTCCCTTTACCTCGAAGGTCAAGACTGCAGGTTTAACAATGAAGCCAGCGGTGATTGCGGGGTCCAAGGAGCCCATTAAAATTTAGTTAATTTGGACTTTTGAATTATTATTTCGCCGTACCAATATACATTATGTATCGATATGAAGTGCAATCTTTCGCTTGAAATAACTGCGAAACTCATTACAATGTAATTGCGACAGTCCGACTCCAATGTCAAAGCTGCATTGAATTATTATTTCGTCGTACCAATGTACATTATGTATTGATATGGAGTGCAATCTTTTGCTTGAAATAAGTGTGAAACTCATTATGATGCAATTGCGACAGTCCGACTCCAATGTCAAAGCTGCATTGAATTATTATTTCGTCGTACCAATATACATTATGTATTGATATGAAGTGCAATCTTTTGCTTGAAATAACTGCGAAACTCATTACAATGTAATTGCGACAGTCCGACTCCAATGTCAAAGCTGCATTGAATTATTATTTCGTCGTACCAATATACATTATGTATTGATATGGAGTGCAATCTTTTGATTGAAATAAGTGCGAAACTCATTATGATGTAATTGCAATGTCAAAGCTGCATTGAGCTATGTGTCAATCCAGGCAACAACACATATGGTTTCTGATTCATAGGGCCTTCTCTGTTTATTCTCCTGGTCAAACATTATTGATCAGTTTAATCTCCAGTACATATAAAACAGCAGACAATGTCGAAAATGACTCGGTGAAAACCATTTACTGACCTTTGGGGCTACGCTCAAGACAAAAGTTTCTCCATGGACCGTTCAGTGAATATAAATTCAATTCTTATACATTATTTCGTCAAGCATTGAAATACAGTTAAATACATATTTCTTGCTTCGTTTACATAATATGATGTAAACCTTAACAATACTATTCAAGTTGTTGTTGTTAAAATATTCACCTTAAAGTATACTTAATAATAATTGTAATCAGAATAAAGGGGTTTTTTCCTACAATATCAAATCAATTGTGGCGAGAACAGAGAATCACCCAGATTGAGAAATAAAACAAGTCAAAATGAAGCTTAAATGAACTTCCGATTACTATTAAAATGTTCAGTATATTTCAAGTTGTATTAAAAATCCAAACAGTTTGTTTTTACCACTAATCAGATATGATTACAGCATCGATACTTCAACATACAAGAAGAAATTATAAAATGAGTGCTATGAACATACAATTAATTTAGAGCTGCCTTCAAACTTATATAAAAATTTAATTTTTAACACACTGAAGCGAGCTTCAAAAAATTATCAACGGCCTATTGATCATCGTCCGCCAAAAACAAAATGCATTTACACGCACATTTGCAAGTGCCAAAATAATTTCAAATGAAACTAACTGCAATAATTAGGTAGTCTTCATCTTTTTTCACAGTGGATCGTTTCAAGACTTCTCGAGATGGAAAAAACAGATACATGCATACATTGAAATTCTCCGGAAGCTGCGTCTAGCGATCCTCTGCAGCAGGCAGTATTTTTATCAAAATCTATCCAACAATATGAAATATGTGTTTGGGCTTTTAACTTTTAATAGTAATGAAAAATCAGTATTTTACACATTCAACCTAATAATGTTATCTCCGTATCTACATACGTTATAATGTTATCTCTGCCTTGCAAATAGTCTATAGTCATTGACAACAAAGCGTATATGTTTTTTTTGGTTTGAACATCGTAATAGGGTAATTTCACATTTTACAGATATCTATGAAAATATACAAAATAGATTTAGAAAAATAAATTATATTTCATAACTCAGTATGGATGGTGTGGGATAATGTTTTCATTAATAATTTTTATAATAAAAATGTTAAAAATTACGCTTCCTTCAAAACGCGATTTGATTGGTGGTGATGTTGTTTGGCAAAAATTAAAGACAAACATACGTTTTCTATGGTGTTTGTCACTGTAATTTGCTTAATTTCTACGGTAACCGTCTTCGGACATTTTAAATAATACTTATATTAAAATAATTTTTACAACAGAATAGAGTGGAATAAGAAGAAAGTACTTAATTTTTCTTCTCGTTTCGTCTCATCGCACGACACCACTCCTGTCTTAAGGGAGCACTCTTAGGCACATTTATAGATAGCTTATTAGGAGTTTTCAGGAAAGAATTTCTAGATTTGGGTATTATACAATATTTACAATATGTACTTTTCCCAGACATTATGGATGAAATACAAAAAAGGCGGCTTGTTTTGTAAAAAAACGAATGAATGTCTAAATATGCAAATGTGCTGGTAAAAATCAATTTGACATGAAAACTGCCAAATTACGACACTTGCGAAGATAAGCATTTTGGCGGGAGTTTAAAATCGTTTCTAAATCAAAGTTAGATTTTTCTATTAAAAAAAAATTTGAAATTACCCTATTATATTGATGAAACATTTTTTATGTTCATGTTCATTTTTTTAAAACAGATTTTAAAGATTCCGGAGGACAAAATTCATTAGGATTTCACAAGTTTCTTGCTCTTTAAAAAGGTGTACTGTCTGAAAACTTATAAGAACGCGGTATAATTTTTATAGAATATTCACCTTTATACCCTGAATACTGTACGCAGACAATATTAAAACTATAATACGTGTCATGTTGTGTAATAAATAATACTAATTTCTAGCTCAAATTTCATATCCTTATTTACATTATTTATTTGATCTCACTTTAACCCATCGGAACATAATAATTTTCACTGACAAATTATTATTTAAATTCAACCGATTCTGCCATTGAGATTCGCGTATAAGGTAGAGAGCAGTTTACACTTCTTTTAACTATTTTCATACAAAAAGCCTGCAAAATGGAATGATTTTGAAAGCTTTTTGTCAATCGATCCATTAATTCAAAAAACAAAAACTACACTAGACACGCGAAGACTCTTTTCAAATAATCATATATGCAATGTAATGTCTGTAGAAATAACAATTTCTTAACTACATACATAATACATAGTCTTATTGCAAATATAAAAGGAATTTTATGTCTTTTGTGACCTGCATCCACAGAATGAAATATAATGAGATAAATCCCAGTACATGTACCCATGGCAATATTTTCATCTGTAGAAGCAAATCTAAGATCACACCTTGAGATTGGTAGAAAGAAACTCCAACGAGTGTAAGCTAAGTTTGTTTTGCCAGTGAAACTCGTCGACATAACCCAAAACTATAGATACCTACAATGGTTTATTCTGAAACGTTTGAAAAAAAAAAAGAAGAGGGGAAATTAATTATTAAAAAAATGCATTTCCTTTTAGACCTTTTTCCATTTAAAATAGACAATCAAATTAGTATGTGTAAGCCGTGCGTACGAACCACATTGTTTCGTTGGGTTGGTGTTTATACCCGCAAACACCAACACAAAAGAAAAAATGCACATCACACGCACGGCTTACACGTACTAATTCGATTGTCATTCTTAAATGGAAAGAGAGTCTACCAGCTTATTTCAAATTACAGTTTAATTAAAATTGTTCCAGCAGACGAATGAAATCTCAATGGTTAACAGGTTGATGTTTGAACAACAAACGTGAAGTGCGCCAAATTAAATGTCAGTGCACGAGTCTCTTGAGAAACGGTATGTACATGATGGAATATGATATATTATCTCCAAAGAATTTAATGGGAGCTTGATACATGTTTCGTAGATTGTTTCAATATGAAAAACTCATGCACGGACACGGACCATCAATGACGGAAGGCCATGTGTTGAACTGTCCCGATGAAAACCAACGTTAAATATTAATAATTTTGAAATGCAATACATACCTACATATGCATATAATACTGGTGTCGTATCAATTTTTTGTGAAATTGCCAACGTGTTCAATAATCTGGCTATGAATTTAGTAAGAAATAGTAATCGGAATCCATTCATTGTCATGACACTTATAACCTATCCAATTAGTGAAGATTATTGAAATGCTTTTTTTAACCTAGAATGCACAATCATGCACTGGGTGATGAGAGATAAACATCACTTAGAACGATAAAGTTAGATGGCATTTTTGACTGCGCCAAGCAGATAAATCTTATAATGTTTGCTGACATTTTTGTCATTATAATAATACAATAATATAATTCTAACATTTTATCACATTAATTTACCATCAAGGGGATCTGATTGGCCTAATACTTAATATTCAGAATGGCTCTATAACCTATGTATTTATAAAAACTGCATTCATAACTTACATTCGATACACTGTCTTAACTCTTAGCAAAATAGTGGTACGCACAAAACTGAAGTCCAGGCTACGCTCGGTGCATTCACTAGATGAGTGATCATTTTTAAATTGTGTACCGGCAAAACAATAATTTATTTGAATATTATTTAATGTTGTACTTTTGCCTTTCGTTAGAAACCAACAATTTACTATTAACAACAGTTACACAAATTTACTTCACGTAAACTTACCTTTCAAAATTTTTCTAGTGAGCTGAATGAGCCATCCTTGATGACAAAATAAAATATACATTCGCATACGCACATAACATGTCCAGCGAAACCTCATTCGCAGTTGAATTATATTTTCCGATCATATATAGCATTATTTAAATTTTAAAATATATAAATTACGCAATACTGTATTGCACTTATTGGTAATAATTTTTATTATTTTTTTATGTTTGTTATTGTAAAAATTATTTTCTTTTGAAATAAAATAAAAGTTGTTAGTGAAACCTATCCAACATTGATGATATAGAAAATATGAAAAATGGTTTGAGATTGAGGTTTCGCTGCAGACGTAATCAGAGAATCGGTGATCTCTCAAGAATATAAAAAAAAATTTGAAACGGTCATCTAAAATTTCTGTATTTCGCAGAAGTAATCAACTAACAATATAAATGATGTATGTATTACTAATTCTAGAAGGATATCAATGGTTCAGAGACTGAAACAATAAACTTTATTTACAATTCTTAAAACTTAGTTGATTTTATATATCAAAACCTCTTTAATTATACACGGCATGCATTTATACATGTAATAATTATTTTATTTCAAGGTATTAAGTAAAAATTTTACCCTTTTAATAAATTTTCATTATAATGTCTTCAAGAAACGACAGATAAAAATTCCCAACAATACAAAATATACGATTATAATAATATAATATGCAATATTAAAATTTTTCATATTAATAATAGCTGTCAACGTAGTAAACCGTGGCCGTGGTGGGAGGGAAACCAAATCAACTAGAGAAGGCAATTTAAGGTATCACATGTCTCATTTACTCTAACTGATATCTGTCCGATGGAAATATAATAAGTACAAAACTCTCACTAAATATTCTCTAACAAAAATGTCCAAACATTCTACAAACAAATAATAAAATAATTTTTTTTAAATGAGTCACGAATAAGACAATACATTAATAAGTTTCAAATAATAATTTCAGAGTCCATTTACGACAAACAATGACTCCCGCGTCACTGACACTCTATAGATAAAGGAAACTATTTCTAAATTAACACAAAATATACATTGGTCATCGTGAAAACATATCTTAGAAAATAACGCACATAACAATCATACAGGAAATATACAGATTTATTAATGACGCATCATTGGCTGACTAACCATTTTGGGACTGACAAATTGAAAACTAAAGCCCGACAATGTAAATATGGTCACAGGACAAACTATTTTATCTTTATCTCAGTCTGTCAACGTTGCCCTCCGTATGAGCGATGTTGAAATCATAAGATTAATATAACACTATTCGCAATGGACTATCATTAAAAAATATAATGCCGGCTAAATTTTTAACTCTTAATTGAATTTCGTCTGCATTTGAAATCTGGATACCTTCGAATATAGCAAAACAATCGATCCTGCCATTGTTTAATTCAGAATGCAAATCCAGCTGATTGCTAAATGATTGCAGCCAGCCCACGTGCGGTACAAGATTATTTCCTATAATTAAATCTTAAAATATGTTTACGGAACTGCTATATGAGAATGAGAATAGAAATTAACTATTGGAATTTTGAAACCTTCTTTATGGCTATTACTACCTCATGTCCTCGTGGTCTCATATATCCTTAAGTATAAATAAAATATAATTCAGTCAGGAAATTAAACATTATCAATGAAGACGGTACAAAAATGAATCGGCATTGGATGAGGGGTGAGTTACATCAGATGAAACAATCAAGACATGGACAGTAATTGATCCGAGTTGGCTCTGCGGAGGGGATGGAGGGTTGTTATAGCTAACATAGAATTAATTCCGGCGTCGGCTGCTCACGTCGGCGAGTACGGCGCCGGGATGTTATTCCCCCGTGTCCACCCACTTGGCCTCTTCGGCTATCCTGTCCAGACAGTCGCTCAGATACTGGAACTGGAAATTAAATTAATTTATGTATTAAACAATTTTATCATTTAATGAAATAATTGTCTTTCAAAATAAAATATAGTTATTTTTTTGTAAATATGTATTCATAGCCATCAGGCATATTAGTGGGCCCTCCTCTGAGTGTGGCGAAAATCATGATATATGTAGTGTACATGGATCGCGCGTGCAGCGCACGGTGAGGTATGTACCTACTTGGAGCGAGCCGGTGCCGTCACTCTACTGCAGTCACGGTTCCGTATATACGCGTACGGTATTTACAATAAATAAGGAGTCCCATTGCCGCGAGTATTATTTGCCAAATTCGCCACCACCTAAGGTTATTACAATAATAAATAACTTCAAAATTGTTTGAGAAACCACCATCTAAAATCTTCTAGAAATGCCTTCAAGAATAGCCTATTTTCAATAACCTGATCTCAAAATCTTCAGTCATCAACAGAACATGTATGCAATTCCCTATATTTCAACACTGTACTTCTCAGACCCTACCAAAAATGTATCAGTTCTGATATGTTATCTGCCATGTAAACATACATTTAGTAAACTCTTTACCCTACCTGCAGACGGGTAAAAGACATCTCACCAGACATTATAAAATATATTTATGAAAAGTCAATAAACACAAGCGAATAAATCTCCATACTTTTCACACTTTGTCTAGTAGATGAATTAAGTTTACTATATGAACAGTGTGACATAAAATGGGTTTAGAGAGTTTAAAACTAGGCAAAACTGGATGAGACTAAGTACAGAGACTCACATATGGCGTGTAGATATTGAGGCAGCGCGGGGGACGGTCGGGCCGCTTGCAGTGCACCCGCAGGCAGCCCGCTGCAGGGTCTGGCTCCCACTGGCTGGGAAGGAACTCCAGGACCTGGGGAGGCGTCTCCAGGGAACCGTCTGCGCGGCACGCATGCAGGGCCAGTGAGGAGAAGCCTGCAGAAATAAGGCATTTACACATATCACACACCACAATTTTTATACACAAGCGTGAGAGTACTATGTACTCGCTTGATATCTTTTTTTTACCAAAAATTATGGTCTTACTTCAATAATTGTATTAATTAATAATACATAGTAAAACCTTGTTAATTTAAACTATGCGAAACCCTGTTAATTCGAAATTCAAAGGATGAAACATAAATTAATCGCGAGGTGATCGAATTAATGTATTCGGAATTCAATAAAACATTGTGAAATTAGTAAAAAATCACAAACTAATGCTCTAATTTTGTTAAAAGAATAAACTTTTCCATATTCTGACAAAACATCTGGAAAATACTACATATATATATTATAGTAGTACCTCGTTAATTCGAAATTCTAAAAAGTATCTCAATCTACGAATAACTGGGGTAAATCAACTATAAAATAAGCATTTCGTGTTTTATAAAATTCAAATTACCTAAAATCAGGAGTATCAAGATTCAAATTAACAGGGTTTAACTGTATAATCTATTATAGAATATAATATATATAACTATTATTGGGCAGTTTTTTCCATATACATAATAATTCCTAAAAATTTTAAATAAGTAAGATTGTTTCAAATTAAGTTGAACATCTGAGCATAACTAAAAAAAATTATAAAATTGATAGGTGTCGATGATGCTAAAAAATATTTTTGCATAGTAATCACGACACTGTCGATCTTTAAACTGAGGATAGATGTTTGGTATAAAGGATATACCAGTGGGAGGCGTGCAGTAAATAATTCTTAGCGTCAGCCGTACTTACCCACAGTGGGCATCACCTTGCCCTCCTTACGGGAGTCGGTGTGGCAGGGAGGCAGGTGGGCCCGGCCGTATCCGGGCAGCGTGCGCGCCAGGGCCAGGTACTCGGGGCAGCGGGACAGGTCCTGCAGGGCCTTCAGCTGGTAGAGGCGCTCACCCGCAACACACGTACCGCGGTTCACCTCCTCCACCGCCTGTAAACAGAATAAATTTAAGTACAAACCGGAATGGTCAAAGAATAGGAGGAAATATCTCACTTTTCATCATTTTCATCTTCAATATCCCTGATTCCTTAGCCAGATATGCGTACTAGCCTTCGCAAGAATAAATCTCCACCGGTCTTTACACCGGGCTGCTTCCCACCAATTCCTGATGTCAAGAATTATTACCAATTTCATCATCATTCAGAATGATTATTGAACAGCCATTTTGAGTGTTGGGCATCACACAAGTCATAAAAGCTAATTTTTTAAGCAGACTATCTGTGATGATCAGGAGCTACATTTCAGCCAATGAGATTGAAGATACAGACAATGCGCCCGCACTGCTTCCCTTAAAACCATAGCGAAAATATTCTGTCAATGATTGCTGAAGCATCTACAAGTAATATTCTTGTACCACATAAAGATTGCTCAAATAAACCTCAACATCAAACAGTGAGTACTACTTAACACTTTGTGTTTATCTGCCTTGTCTTACTAGCTTTACTGCACACATTCATTCAAACATTCAACACACAAACATTGATAACGGAAGAATTCTCCCGGTCGGGGTCTTCTCTTCCTTTACAAATACCGCGTCAAGGGATCTTCCATTCACAGATGCGGTACAACAATCAATCCGCCAAATATGTATTTAATTTCTTGATTTTCGTATGTTCCATGATTATTTCTTATTTCTAGGTAAAAAGATTGATAAACTAACCTGCCAAAAGACAAAACTGGCAGCCTGAACATCATTCCTCAACATCTCCGCTTCAATGGCAAGATTGAACAGCCACTTGCGCACGGTGAGGCAGCTGCTGGATGCCGTGGAGTAGTTCTGGATGTACAGAGCGTGGGGACACTCATCGGGTTGCAGCTTACGTTCTGCAAGCACAATTAAACAATAAAAAACTACACATTTTACAAAACATCATTTTCGTGTTGGTCATTATGCTGGGAGATCTTTTCCGAAGCTTTGTAAGACCTTGTGGATGGAAACTGCTACGTTATGTTAAGACCAACATTATATTGTGTGTGATCACTTATGTCAACTTTCATGACAGATCTCTCAAGCAGGAACATATCACAAAATCTCCACCATTGACCGCTTTTCACCGCCAGTCCTTCCTTGCCCGAAGAACTTGTGTACAATAATTTCGGATTGGCCGAACTGTGAGTATCTTCTTTTTGATATCGAGAAACTGTAAACCCAGATAAGTAAAATAGAACTGCCTTAATAATATAGCTGTACATCGAATAAGTGTAAAAATAACTATGCTTGGAGATATTGAAGAGGAAAATTAAGGCCGGAGTCACAATAAGCGTATCTTTCGCTGCGTCTCTTCCATCGCAGAACGCCGCCACATTTCTTTCCATACAATAATGCGCTTATCAAACATACTATACGGATGATCGGTTGATCCATTTGCTTTGCTGTTTTGACATGACGGAAGATACGCACAGTGTGGCGCCGGCCTAATGGCTTCACCAATGTGAAAATAAAACACCGCAGAAGAAGACACTCACCAAAATTATACTCTATGATCTCAAACAGGTAAAAGTATTTGGCCACTGCTTTTGAGAGGGCTATCTTTTCCACCACGGCTCTGTACACATCCTCCGCATTGGTCGACTTCTTCACTGAGACGGTCACCACCTCTCGGTCCGGAAGCAAGATCTTCAGATCTACCGGAGAGGCGTTGATGGAGTCGTCAGAGTCGGTCAAAAACTCTTGGATGGGATCAGACTCAGCTATCACCCGCACGGCGCAAACCTTTAAAAAATATCCTTTTAATATTGGTGCTCACATATTTGATTTTTTTTTTTTAATACAGAAATGTTATTTGAGAACTTTTTTGGTCTCTCTTATTTTGAATAGTTAAGTGAAAATTTTATGACAAATAAAATACATATATATGTAAAATATAATGAATTTTGACAGCGTTTATACCTAGTAGTATTCGATAGGCTCACAAACATTAATAAACAAGATGAATTTTACTGATATGTGATTATTAAACTGTTTCGAGCTATCAAAATGTTAAATTTACCAACACGGCTTTATCAACACTGAACTTGGACGGAATGGAGTAGCGACATGCCATCAATACATTAAAGCGTGAGTTATATCTAAAAATATATTTTGAAAATAAAAAATATATCTCTTAATATTGTCTCATAACTATTGGACCTCACTATTCGTCTTCTTTAGTCATTTTTATATATTTCGTTTTTGGAGCTCAGCTCACGAATTCCGCTTCTCTATTGTGCGTTATGAAGTAACCATGCGTCATAATCAACAGTCACTGAATTATTACTAATGAAACATATATCGTTTGCATAATATACCTTTTCGTCTACTAAACTTTCTTTAACTCAACTATCTAAGACATTAAAACGAAAATGAATTTCACAACCGCACTTTAACTAGTTCACTTAATTTACATTCCCATATCCTACACTCCTTTATCCTAATTCTACATTCCACTCCGTCCTTCCCACCTCTTCTCAACATATATTGAAACTATAAATTATGTCGTATTGTCGCACTTGCTAATATCATTAATAATTAATCTTAAATGTAAAGTTTATACCTAATTGGCATAATTTACTATTTTTTATCTCTTATATGTTAATTTAAGATTTGCTGTTAACTTTTCCTAAAATAAATAAATAAATAAAACAGTTTTACTTTTTCTTTATGCAGAATACAAATATCTGAATGTGGCAAAAAGTACCTTCTCCAAGTATTGCTCCAGCCCTCTCCGACGAGCGTCCAGCTGCTGCTCACTGAGGGCAAACGGCCACTTTCCCGGGAGCTTAGGAAAATTGAAACCTGTAATAGATAGTAACAAACGTTACAATTATAATTTTATCAAGACATCTCTTATTCACTCCCCTTAATTGGTTGTTCAGGGCAAACTTTCTTAATTCATCTCAAATCAGAAAATGGATGCTTCTTTAAATTGTCATGAAAAAAATACCAGATTAAGAGAACATAATTTATTTAGAAGTATATCTACTCTTAGGCTAACAGTAATAATTGTTGATGGTATACAATTATTTTATAAGAATACATAATAAAAATTGTCTAAAATGGGACACAATTAAAGAGTTTTCATTAGATGCTTACCACCAAACTCCTTTTTGAGCTGCACATGCAGATTGGAAAACTCCCGGTAGCGACGCGAGCACAGGTGCCGGCCGGCCATGTAGATGTTGAATGCCACGTACTTCTGACCGGCGCGCTCCACGCACTGGTAGTCGGGCACGGAGATGGGCAGCGAGCGCTTCTCGCTGTAGTCCACATAGCTGTAACCCGGCCCGTCGTCGCAGGGTTCTAGCCTCTCCGCCTCCTGGAGATTGAGGAATGTTGAGAATTGTGAGTTTATGACTAATAAGTTTAATAGAGTCCATTCTGCCAAGATAGATGGAGGTGTCCATTTGGGTAATTTAAATTTCCTGAATAACCAGGTAGGCAAGTAAGATTTCCATGTCTGGGCGGTCACTTGCAAGAATGAATCAGAGAAATAACTGGATCCGCCTTAGAGCCCAGCTGTGTAGAAAAGAAAAAACGGTTGTGTTGTAGAGGATGACATGTGTATTGACCGCGACCCCTGACCATATGGAATAAGAATTGGACATGATGAGTAAGAAGGGTCAGTAATAATTAATATTTACAGATACACTAAATACATTTGTTTGCATGCCTGCAATACCGATATCACCCTCGTATTAAAGTTAGATTACGGCATATTTTTAAAATCTGTAAACTTCTAACAATATCACCTTTTTTTTACTGTTGTAAAATAATCGACTATTGTTTCAAACGACCAATCCACGTAGCTGCCACAACAGCAGGGCCTAGAAACTGCATTTGGCTGTCGCCGATTACTTGCCGATAGATTTTAATAAGGTAAATACCTGTTGTGTCACGGATATGACTGTTAGGGTCAAGCAGTCCCCGCCGGATTTGATCAGGTCCACCACCTGCTTGTGAGTAGCTCCCTCTACGTTCACCCCATTGCTGCAAAGGAGAGAAAACACAAAATAAAAATATGTTCATCATAACAAAACAAGAAACCTGCCACACACCTTTTCTAAGATTCGATTCAAAAATTTTTGTAATTCATCATTAATATGTTACTAGCTGTAACCCGTAAACGACGGTACTTTTACATGCCGGTTCCTAAAGAATAAGTATTTACTTATTTATAGCCGACACCCATGGAATAGTAATAACGAATTTTATCAAATATTTTTTATATCTCACTATATTTTTTATATAACACTTTTTTCATATTTCCCTGGCAGGGGACCTTCTTCTTCTTCTTCTGCTTCATCTAGGACTGCGTCCTGTCATTGCTCGGAGCCTGTTCCTGGGATACAGATGTCCAGCTATCTCGCCATCTTTTATGCGGTCTTCCTGGAAGTCTGGTACCAGACGGCAGCTTGTTCGCTGCTATGCTCACTACTCTCTCAGTACAAGCTCTCTCCACATGATCTCTCCAGTAACGTCTTCTAGATCTTCCCCATCGGACAATATCCTCAACGTCACAGGTCCTTCGTATTTCAGAGTTCCTCACTCGGTCTCGGATTGTCAGTCCCGCAATGGGTCGGAGAGTCTTCATCTCAGTTATTCTTAAGAGATTTTTTGTTCTGGTAGTGTCAGCCCTTGTCTCGATACCGTACGTCATGATTGGGCGGACACAGGTCTTGTATATCTTCACTTTGTTCTCCTTGAGCATATGTTCGTTTCTCCAGACAGCATTTCTCAAGCATCCAGCAATAGTTGCGGCTTTGTTTGCTTGTTCTCTTACTTCTTCGTAGAGGTCGTTACTGCTGGATATCTCGACACCCAAGTACTTGAAGCTCGTTACTTGCTCTATTATTTTATCGACAATTGCAAGCTCGCATGGTATCGGCAGTTTCGATGTTACCATGCTCTTAGTCTTAGCTACGGAGATTTTCATGTTGAATCTTTGTGAAGACATATGGAATTTGTGCAAAAGTTTTTGAAGATCGTCTTCGGTGTTGGCTATTAATACCGCATCATCAGCATAGCATATTATATCTATCTGTTTGTCTCCCATGTTGTAGCCTAGATTCATTGTTTTGACATCTTCTATTAGCTTATCCATGATGATGTTGAATAAGAAGGGGCTCAAGCTATCTCCCTGTCTGATGCCTACTGCGGCTGGGATTTCTTTCGCAGGGGACCTAATATTTTAAACCCTGGTGATTATGCGTGCGTAAAACTAACGCGAAAACATAATTAAAAAATTAATATTATAAATAAAATCAAAAATAAAATTTAAAAAAATCCAGTACAGGGAATTGAACGAGAAAATGTTTATAAGCACACAGTGTGCCTAAAGAAAGTATTGTACGCCGTATAATATTTTTTTTTTTTGGGTACAAATGGTTCGCTAAGTTTTTGCTAAGTTCTATATGTAGTCTATTTTTTAAGGACCACGCACATACGGCGGTGTCAACTTCCGTAGATCTCCGCGTTCGTGTTTGCTCGCCCGGGGTTCAAGCTCCATCTCCGGCCGTTTAATTTCGTTTTTTAGCCGTGAATTCGAACGAAATTACGGACGTTATACGAAGTTACGGGGACAGACAGTCGGATAGACGGACGGACGGACAGAAAACGAAATTATTATAATTGGGATGTCAAGAATCCAAAACATCTTTTATTTTCGATGCTTGACAAAGCAATTCCTCGTTATTTTAAACATAAAACAAAATAATATAACATAATTCATCGCTACTTTACGCATCTAAAAAGATGAGATAACGTAAATCCGCGCTATCTTACGTATCGAAAAAATAATAAATTAACATAATTCGCGCTATATTTCGCACCGTACAGAATAAGACAATGTAGTCACACGCTACATAAGTTACGCATCGAATAAAATAAGATAGCGTAATTCCACATTGCATTACGTATCACATAAAATAAGATAGCATAATTCCACATTGCATTACGTATCACACAAAATAAGATAACGTAATTCCACATTGTATAACGCATCATACAAAATAAGACAACGTATTTCCACAGTGATTACGCTTAGAATAAAAAATAAATCATACATTTCCTGTCGAAAAATATAATCAAACCATGCAACAAACAAAAAAAGTAACCCATAAAAACCAAGTTTTTATTATACTCCCTTTCTCATTTACTAGT
The DNA here is from genome assembly GCA_016648135.1 of Agrypnia vestita. Lineage (NCBI taxonomy): Eukaryota > Metazoa > Arthropoda > Insecta > Trichoptera > Phryganeidae > Agrypnia > Agrypnia vestita. The sequence continues at coordinate 174,717 of JADDOH010003612.1, read as the reverse complement.
TGAAATATTTTTTTTCGCTTAACCTACGCGTTGGGCTTCGGTCGGGCGATGCTACGAAAGGGAGTAATAAAAAATTTTCAAAAATCTAAAATTATACTATAATCAGGTTTCGCGTCCATCAGATGCGTTGAAATATGTTCATACAACTTAATAAGTTGTATGAAAAAGTATTCAAAATATGAAAAATCCAAAAAAAATTTTTTTTTAACGAAAATTTGACAGATCTTCTTGATTGTCGCCACGAGTCTGCTTGCAAAGTTTCAGCTCGATTGGATCACGGGAAAAGGGTTTAAAATGGATCCAAAGTTTTTTCGTCAGACAAGAAGACAAGCAGACGCCACGAGTTAATATAAAGGGAGTAAAAAGCGCTTGAATGTGGTTTCATATCGAAAAAATATTATACATATAAAATAGGCATGATGACAGTATTAAAGAATAATTGATTTTAGAGAAGAAAATATTTTGAAAGGATTATTAAAAATGATCCAGTTTTAATATACACATTGAGATTAATAAGATTTTCAATAAAATAAAAGTATAAAATTGTGCAATCCGCCATTTTAACTGAAACGCCGGACAGAGCGAATGACGTCACGCCTCAGTACCCATCACCGTGTTTTTGACCGGTTGCCATAGACACAATAAGGCTTGACGTCTCGTTGACGAAATGACAGCTGCGGGCGTTTTTGCGCGAAATTAAAAATATGTAGATGGACGTGCAATTATTTGCGTAAAAACTTAGTTTATTACTGAAATAATGTTATTTTCGGTAATAGTGGACGTGTACCTACAATACAGAATGTTATTTCAAAATCTGCCATCACGCGTATTATTTCAATAAAAAATTCTGAAACGTTTTGGCGTCCAAATCTGCGAAACGCGAAAGTATTCCAAGACTAAAAAAACACGAGCAATGTTCTGAAAGTGACATAATATTTACGCAGCTCCAATCATTTATTCAAGTGGTGTTGTCTCTTCCGAGACTCAAAGCCACATCCGGTCTAGTAGCTGGCCAAATTGTGTGGTATTCCAGAAAACCACAGTCGGAATAAATACAATCGTCAAACGTTTCTTGCGCAAGTTTGCAAAATGCGAATTGTCTAGCACTCTGCGAATCTCGTCCTACGTGAGAGATGACGAACGTACAACGCGCGGACCTTTTTCAAAAATTAGTATTAAAACAATCGTGACGTGACCGCTTTTGTACAACATTGCACACTTCGTCAGTTTGACGTGTTGAATATTATTATTATTATATTATATAAAATAAAAGCCAATATTATTTTAAAAGTTGGTAGTTGGAGTTTGCTTCATAGATAGCAATTAATTTCGTCATCCAGTGTCCAAATATTAAATTGATGATAATATTAGTTAGTCGACAGTTACAAAAATAAACGAAATCAAAGTTTGCTTTTGACTCAATATTCCTGACTTATCTTTTGTATTGTAAAGTGTTAAACTATCAAGAAATTAATTTATATCGCGTAATAAAAATTCAATCGCATCGATACTAGTCAAATAAAATTATTAAAACGTTGAAAAAATGGGAAAAATATTTTTTGCAAGTTTTTTTTTTCATTCTATTTGACTTACATTAAAGCGAATGAATCTTTAATATTCCATGTGACCGGTATTAAAAATCAAAATCAGCTATATCCAAAAAATTTAAAAAATGTTTTTAATGGAATCAATGAGAATTATGAAGAGGGAAGGGAGGAGGGAAGGGAGGAGGGAAGAGAATGTACTGAATTCTAGATTTTATGTATCTATCCTTTCAAAATCGTGTTTTCTAAAAGTTAATAGGTTATATTTCCTATAAAAACTCGAATTCACTGCATTCTATGTGCATAAGTAATCCTCCATGACCGCATACATATTTTTTGGAATTTGCTTTTATATCCCACGTAAGTTAATGTAGTGATTAGTCCAACGCTTAACAGAAAATAAAATAGATATATTGGAAAAAAATGCAATCTTGTTTATCTCCGTAACTGTCGACATTTCACCCAAAATGTAGAGTATTTTCTATTCAAAATTTAATGAGGAACACTCCCCCAAATTTTTTGCTACTAGCGACGATATGACACATGAGGAAAATTAAAAAATACAATCATCCGTATTCTGAAATAAGCAATATTGCTATTTCTGCAACTTGACAGTTATTGTGCAACATTGTGACGCCTTTTTTGGACGTTTTATGTTTGACAGGTTTGAAATAAATGAATTCAATCAATTAGAAAGCTCACTATTCGTAATTGTGAATAACTTTACATTTGTTTAAGTTTCAGGGCTTTCTGATTGATTGAATTCATTAATTTCTAACATAAAACATCGAAATTGGCGGCAATACAATGTTACTAGCAGGAAAGCAATCGGCGAAGCTAGGCTGCTACTGCTACTGCTAGGCCCTGCGGGGGGCTATTGTGGCCGCATCGCGGCCAATGATGGCCGCTCCGCGGCCAGCGATAGCCGCTGCGCGGCCAGTTGTGTTTGCTGTGTAGCAAACACAATTGTTTACCTATGCCTACGTCAGCCGCTTCGCGGCCAATTGTATCTGGCAAACTTCCATTTTTGCTATTGTGGCCGCTTCGCGGCCAAATGTGTTCGCTGTGCAGCAAACACAATTGTTTACCTATGCCTATGTCAGCCGCTTCGCGGTCAATTGTATCTGGTAAATTTCCACTTTTATTTACGGGTAGTTTAGATATAATTAAGACAAAGTATTTATTCAAAATTTCTAACCGATTAATAAGTCAGAGCGGAATAAACCATAGTTCGATAGGTAGGTACCTACTCTCTTCTCTTCTCGCATTGTTGATTACTTTTTGTTTAATTTGGTTTGTTACATAAAAAAATTATTTGTTATTAAAATTTCAACAAAAAAAATATTCTCGACCGTAAAAAAAAAATTCGATCCTGCCAGGATTCGAACGCGGCACCTTCTGATCCGCAGTCAGACGTTCATCCGCTGTGCCACACAACCTAATGGGAACCGCGGCAAAATTATTGTATACAAATAAAAATCATCATCCAAATGCAGAAACGTACGACATTGGTTAGGATAATTAATATATAGATACATACCTGTCAAGATTGGGATAAAGATCTGACATCTCAATATTGTTATTTTCAGAACGGCACAGAATAAGTGTTATGACGCGGACCATCAATGTACGAGCAAGATGGCACTTTGAAATAAAAACATATTTAGATTCTTCATTTTATTACTTCCTTTCTTTTAACTCGTAGCGTCTGCTTGCTTGCCGGCTTGCCATCGAAAAAATTTTGGATCGATTTTTAACCCTTTTCCCGTGATCCAATCGAGCTGAAACTTGGCAAGTAGACTCATGGCGACGATCAAGAAGATCTATCAAATTTTCGTTAAAAAAAATTAATAATTATAGTATAATTTCGGTTTTTTTAAATTTTAATAGTTTTTTCAAATTGGAATCATTACAAAAGTTTGATTACTAGCAACGGCGCACACTGTAATATATTCGCAATCTAGCGGAACTTTATTCAAAAATTAAAAAGCATGCAAATAAAAATTAGTAAAATATACACAGTAGCTAATTACCTAGACTATATGTTTTGATAATTATTTGCTAAATAACAGCACCGGTTTTAATATGGGAACCTGGCAAAGTGACACTTGCGTAGGCCGTCATTCTGACAGCAACTTTGTTCGTTAATTTGAGTCATTGTGATCAAGAAAAAAAGTGAGTTTACTTCGAAGTACAGTTACTAATACACATATATATTTTATCTTCATGTCTATGGCTACTTTACAAAGTAAACTGTATTACAATATATATATTTTATTACCGGATACAAAGCCATTTACTTGTACATGACAAAATTGTCATATTTTTGAAGAAGTGTGAGTTTGCTTTGATTTTACAAAAAATATCCATGGGTACCCACGAGAAAATAATTTTATTTTCTGCTTTGGTTCATATTCTGTAAGATTTCATTAAATTTGGCGGCACGTGTTTTCGACACTCATACAATATTTTTAAATTTTCTTTAGGAGTACCTACAATAATGAAAAGATAAATATTTTAAGTATGGCTTTTAAGAGGCAAAAAGGATCAAAACAGGTGCATTTAGATTTTTATAATACAAAAACACAACCAGGTTGATTCGAAAAGCACGCCTTGAGAACTAAAAATTTACGTTAGCAGTCTTAGCGCAAAAATAGGTTGGAGAAAAGCTGTAGAAAATTATCGACATTTTTGGCTGAACATGATGGGTGGTTTGAAAATAAAGTATCATTGCCTTCTAAGTTTCTCGACCTGCTTCCATCCTCAAGTTCAGCAGGTTTACGAGATTGTACAAGATCAGGTAGGTCTTGGAAGTCATTCGAAAATGTATTTCAAAAATCCAAAAGAGAAAAATCATAGATCTAGTTTCTACAAAAACTCAAGAAGAATTAACGGTCGCCACTAAAATTAGTCTGAGATCATCCGGGAAAAGGGATGAAGCCAAATTAATGAAAGAGGTAGCTGCTGAGTCTTCTTACTGAGCTACTCGAATAAAAAAAGCGAGACAAATTTTTGGAGTATCAGAGCCAAACTCTCACTAGAAGCCGCCTTGACACTAATGGTCAATGCCAAATTGAGTACCCACCAGTATAACACACTGAGACAACAGTCGAGGGGTAAAAATTTAAATATTTATCCAGCTTACCATCTTGTCAAGAAAGCGAAAACAGAGTTCCACCCTTCGCAAGATTCGATTAATTACAAAAATTGAAAAAAGTTATTTATACAAGCATTTTATCATTTTATTGAAGTTGTATTGAAGCAAATGAATTTTTCATAATCGATGTAAGTTACTGTAATGATAGTTAAACTTTTTGCAAAAAATAAGTCAGAAATATTGAAAAAAGAAATGCAAACTTTGATATTGCATATCTCCATAACTATTGATATTAGTTTATGTTTGCTTGAACATTTTAGACCAGTAGCCGATTCTTAACAAAGCGCTTTCAGGGTTTGCGTTAATTAGGTGACATGTTGTCTATAAAACAAGCTCAATTTGTGCAAATATAAGTCGAATGAACCGACTTTTGTTTTTTTTCTTGCATGAAACTCTATGAATTTGAATAGATTTTAGTTATGTTTACACATGAAAAATATATTTATGAACATTCAGGAAAAGTTTCATAAAAATCTATTCAGTACATCCGGAGATAAAAAATAAATTAGTATACATTGTATTAAGTTCCGCTAGATTTGGAATATATCACAGTGTGCAGCGGCCCGATAACGTCGCGGAATATTTTTTTAATTTGAATTACTCCGTCGGTAGACATAATAGGTACTTCACTACGAATTTCAAAAATCTAAATTGACTGACAAATGTTTTTAGAATTTAATCTTCAATGCATGAAGTGTCTTATCAAAGCTCAAAACATCTGACATTTTAGAAATATATTAAATTACTGTAAGTTTAGTGTTAGGTTATATGTTTTAATTCGTCTTTAATTGTTGTTATATTTTACAAAGAAAGGGAGTGTAATAAAAACTTGGTTCGCCGTCGCTGCCCTAGATCGTTTTAACGAAATTGTTTCATCGCAATCCAAAACAGTCAACGCGGCTTAATAAGATCGTGTAAGATTCTAGACAGGCCAAGGGAGGGGCTGCCGGGAGTGGGCAGGAAGCGTGCCTGCTATGGACAAAAATCTCAGCAGAAAAGCGGGATGTGTGGAGAGCGCTACGACATCAAAGAACCCATCCCTCGCGATGCGCGCCGTGGATGAGAGGAAAAAAGCAATATTCATCTCGACGAACAGGCCGAATCAAAAAGGCTGCAGGCTGTAGAAAAAAATGGAGAGTCGTCAAGAATCCACAAGGGTCACGCGCCATACAGGACTCGAATTTTAATGGGGGCCCTGAAAAGGCCATTTAATTTGTTCTCGGGCTCGTTGCAAGGAGTTGGCAGCCCTGAGAAGGGCGCTTTGAATCGTTGTTGGTTGTGAATAGTGTACGGTATTGTCACCGACTAGAGGCATTAAAATTGAGTGGTTTTAGACCCATCTGGGAGTGATGTACGACGCCGAAATGGGTGCGGAATAGCGTAGTCGCGCGCTCCTATAGGCCGGCGCAGAGGTGGGGATCTTTAGTGTGTCCGTGTATTCGACAAATATGACTCTAATCTCATCCACAATCTATATTTTCCTTCTGTCCTGTATTTCCATATTCGGCATTAAACGAAAGAAGCGGAAATAAGCAATCCAGCCCTACAGTGTAAGAGTTGTTAATTTGTCAATTGTTACTTGTTTCACAGCATAACATGAGTTTCGTTGGGTTATTAGTAAGTTTAGGTGCTCATTTCGTGTGGTTTTTGTTTTGTAATACGTTGTTCGTTCCATTTTATTTCCGTTGTGTGTAAAAGTGTTAACTCTTATAAAATAATTTCAAATTTAATCTAATAACGTGGCAAAAAAAAAACTGTCCCAGAAGTATTTTTCATTAAAGCCGTCTACTGTCGCTTCAGAAAGATTATTTTCGACCGCTGGGAATGTACAAACGGATAAAAGGAATCGCCCAACGCCTGAGAAAATACAAATGTACTTTTTGAAGAAAAATTTGCGGGTGGTAAATTTTAATTATTAAATCTACCTTGTTGAATTATTCGTATTCGCATTCGCCGAATAGTAGGTCTGATATTCGTATACGTTGCATCCAGATTCGTGTGGACCATACGGGAGATTTCTATAGTGCGTAGCGACAGTTCCTCCTGATTCTACCATCACGTGGCAATACAAATATTAACGCGCGAAATGACGAAAATTGAAGATTAAGGGTTGGAGACCCCGACTCGAGTAGACGTAATTAAAACTCGAGAGGGGGTAATAACGGTGGCCGGTCCACGGGACGAGATGATTGTTGTCTGCGGCGGGGGCTGTATTGCGACGCCGAGTTTGGCGGCGCCGTCGGCGACAGTTGCGCCGGTCGGGCGACACTCGATACATTTTATCACGCGAACGTGAACGTGTAACCGGGCGGCGGGCGGTGGGAGGGGGCGGGGCCGCCTAGCGCGTTAGGGGGCGGCGGGCGGGCGGAGGGGGCGGGGCCGCCTCGCGCGTTAGGGGGTGCCGGAGAGGGAATGGAGAATTTATATTTAAAAAAAAAAACATTTTTACGACGCCACAAATACTCCGTCTTGCGAAACGTCAAGAAAAATATTTGGACATTTTATCGTTGAAATCCGACAGTCCTAGGCCGGCCGCACTTTGGATACGAATTATTACGTACGTATGGAGCGCGAACATTGATTGCGTCGATCAGTTACTTTTCGCATTTCTCCAATAACGTTTGTGCAAAAACAAATGAATAATCTGTATCTTCTGGAAAACTCTATTATGGCAGACCTAAATAATGAAAAATTTCATGACTATCTATCTAATAGATTCACAAATGCTGGGGGGAATCGAAGTGCAACGAGAGCTCACAACATCGGAGAAATATTTAAAAGTTTTTTTGTTCGAAGAACATAATTATACCTCACCTTCATTAAACCAAATTATTTAACTTACAAGTATTTTTTAGTTCTTTAGAGATTCTCCGCCGTAATCTGCGCTGATGGTCACGTAGTTGAATCACTTTGGTCCCACAAACATTTGTGGTCATGCGTCAAATTGACAAATTTTTCAATATCCATCGTACGAAATCGCAAAAAATTCCGAACACATCTACACGTGCGTACACGCACTACTAAATCGTGTACAGTGTGCGATGTTCAATACTACTTCGAAGGTCATGAATGCGTATTCGTACGTATACGTACCTCAATTTCGTACGAAAACGCATCCAGTGTGCGGTCGGCGCTACCCCGCGAGATATAGCCTAACCACCTAAAAATATTACTGCGATGATTTAGTATGGAATGTTCCATTTTCTGATAATTAAAACCTCGCACAAATTTAAACCGTAATTTTTCTGCAAGGTAATTTACCATTTTTAAAAATTAAAAATCAACACACGATTTTAAGAGTTCAACATTTTCACTATCCGAACCAGGACGATCGTTTCGGCAGATTATTATACAGGGCGACTAGAGCTAGCAGCAGAAACTTGCCCGGTAGATTCCTGACTATGTTCTGAGTCTAAAATGTTCAAGCAACCATGGCCTAATATCAATAGTTACGGAGATATGCAATATTCGCGTTTTTTTTTTCAATATTTCTAACTTATTTTTTTGCAAAAAGTTGAACTATCATTAATGTAACTTATGACGATTATGAAAAATTCGTTCGCTTTAATATAAGTCGAATAAAATGATAAAAACATTACAAAAATTGAAAAAACTTTTTTTTTAACAAGGTTTTTATCATTTTATTTAAGTTGTATTGAAGCAAATGAATTTTTCATAATCAATATAAGTTACTGTAATGATAGTTCAACTTTTTGCAAAAAATATGTCAGAAATATTGAAAAAAATGCAAGCTTTGATATTGCATTTCTCCATAACCATTGATATTAGGTCATGGTTGCTTGAACATTTTACACTCGTAACATAGGCAGGAATCTACCGGCTAAGTTTCTACTGCTGGCTCTGGTACACCCTGTATATCTATGCCATTATTTTCCATGGTGATGGAAGACGCATCAATTCTATCACGCTGGTTTCGCTCAACCAGCAAAAGCGACTACTTTATTCATGTTTTGTTTGCTAAGGCAGAGATTTTATAACCTCTTAGACAGGGAAATTTCATGATGTTGATAATACTATATTTTACTTAATGGAATTAAAATATAGACCAAAACTAATAAACCAGTAATAAAATTGTTAAAATACGTCAATAAATAACAGAGTTATCAATGTTAGTGTATTTTGGAGCGGAATGATTGACATCCAACTCGCCTGTGACGATCGATTATGAGAAATCGATATAAGCATTTCTGATCAGAATATCAAATACAATCATATTTTACATTTTTGTCGTCGTAAATTCGTAATCTGTCCCTGTGTGCGTTTGCGCGATCCAAGAACCGCCCGTCAACGAGATGCGCGCTGAATGCACGCGAATGGTGCACTTTAGCCCGGTGCCTGTATAATAGCGATGCGAGTCACGTCCATAAACCGGTTGGATTTCTTGGACACGGTGAAATGCAGACATTTGCAGAATACAGCACCGTGTTATTGAGGAAGCGCGAGATTCAATAAACTGCTATTTACACGTCGGCCTACCGTAATTTCCGTAATTTCTAAGGACAGTCCGTATTTCAGAAGGCTGACCGTTGACCGGATTTCACAAAAAATTAGGGGGGGGGGGTAAGGTTTTTAACTTTTTTTTGCAATTTATTTTTAATTTTTTAAATGAATGTATAACATCGCAAGAATATTGTGTCAAAATTTCAAGTCAATCGGAGCAAAACTGACGAAATTATGAACATTTGAGCGATACTCAGACTGATTTTCTATATCTGCTCGGGCAGCTAAGAGACGCGCTCACCTGATAACTACCGGACGTGCTATTTGTATTGGAAGAGTTTTGCGTAGACAAGGACAAAAAGATGCTGATGATGAAAGCTCTTTGCTGTCTAAACATGGCATCGATGATTATGTGTAAGTATAAAATAAGTGTTGAGTTTTATTTTGAATTTTACAATGTGCAAAACTTTAAAGCGTTTTCCCCACATCTCACGTTTTCAAAGTCGGTGTCCATCATAACTTCAAAACTACTGCACCGATCCTTTTTGAAATTTTGAACACTATTTCTGTACATAATTTACGAGGTAACGTTAGAGACTTTTTTTAATTTGTTATTAATTTTTAAAAAATAAAAATTAATAACAAATTAGTCGATATTTTTCGCAAAAAATCGCGTTTTTTCCTTCAATTGAAAATTCAATCCAATCAATCAATCCAAAAAATTGAAAAATTGAAATTTCAAAAAACCCTCCCAGCGTTACCTGGGAAAACCTATTATCTAACGAACGAACTTTGATTTTTTGATTTCAGATGATCTAGCACTAAGTTATGATGGACACCGCAATTCTACTTTTTTCCGAGACACGTCCGAATAATTGCTGCCATTGCCGTATTTTTTAATATTTCGTCTTGAAAATTTTACACAATATTCTTCAAATGTCATACTTTAATGTACTATTGGTTTTAATAAAGAGATTTTAACTGTGTTGTCACAAAAAAATCACAAAAACATGCCTTTTTTTGTACGAATTAACCTTACCCCCCCTTAAACAGTCTGTTATTTCATCCTAAATATTGAAAATATAATATCTCCTTCGGGATTGTGGCCTCACTATTTTTTCTGTAAGCCGGATGAGACGGAAGAATTAAAAAGAAAAAATGCAAAATGTGTTGAGAAAATAGGCGAATGAATGGCGCAAAACAGAGTTACTTTAAGTGCTTGTTCAGACACAGCGGGATCCGCGCGGGTCTTATTTACGTAGGTTTGTATGTGATCGTTCAGACACAACCGCCGCGGTGCCCGCCACCCAACCGCTAGAAAATAGACTCGCGTGGCGTCCGCGCGATCCTATTACTATGGAGCCTTTCGAGAGCGTTCAGTTGCGTTGCGGGCACCGCGCGGTTCCCATGTCACAACAGGAGCACGCGTGGATTTTATTCTCTTTTCTATGGTTATGGATCGCTTTGACACTGAACTTTTTATTGATGAAGTGGAGAAAAGACCTGCTGGGATCTTCAGTGTGAGGATTACTCAAATAGGCCAAGAACCAAGCTTGGCAGGAGTTGTGGAATTGTTTGGAAATGGTGAAGATACGTTGGAAAAAAATAGTATTTTAAGTAAGTAGGTATTTATTCACCAAAAATGAACTGACAGAATGATATTTTTGTGTCTTGCCATGGAACACGGCCGTCGTTCGCAAAGTAATGAGCGAATATATCTCTGATATTCAAAGATGGAGAACGGCACCGGAGCTGTCAAACTGACGTTTATTTTCGCGCGCACAAATCGCTTATTATCGCGGCTGTGTGAACACATGACACAAACCCGCGCGGATCCCACGCGATTCTGAAACTGCGCGTTTCCCGCTGTATCTGAACAAGCTGTAAAAGTATTCGGAGACACCTTCCCCCTGAAGCCGCCCGTTTACTCATAAATGCATTTATGATGTCACGTGTAGATTACTGACATCCCTTTTGCGTGAACTACATTGGCTTCGTTTTCTTCAAGTTGTGTTGGTTACAGGCGACAAATAATATGGCGCCTCTGTATCTTCAAGAGCTCTGCATCCCAGACGACTTAAATAGTGGACGCCAAACACTGAGATCAGTCACTGCTTCAGCTGCAGGAAGGGTTTTAGAACCGACCATCCACTACCGGAAGACTGAGTTTAGCGAGCGGGCATTTGCGGTGGCAGACCCAAAAGCGTGGAACTCTCTTCCCTCCGTAATACGGAACAGCGCATCAAAAATAGTTTAAAAAATACTTAAAAACGCACCTTTTTGTGAAATCTTCTTCTTTAAATTAAATACTTAGTGTAGGACTAAACAATGTTTGTGTAAAGCGCCCTTGAGGTGAATTTTTTTAAGAAAATGGCGCTATATAAATTATCTATTATTATTATTTGACGTGTCAATATTAATTTATTCAGAAGAATGCTGGGATGGATGACTTTGAATACAACACAAAAAGTTTGACTCAAAAATATTAATGGCATGAAATAACATCCATGGGAGAAAATAAAAACAAAATGTAATATGTTTGTTATTTTACCACGCTTATATTAGCTTCACCTGTTTGTCTAGACACAATCTTATAATCGATATTTCCCTAACGTCCAATTGATGCAAATTGTAAAAATTTGATATTGTTTGCTTGTTCGCCACTTGCACTGTACACGCCTAATCGCCGTGCAAGAAAGGTGCCAATTTTTAAATTATCGCATTGCATTAACACATTAAATGGATACACTGTAATTGGGATAGTGGGCTGAGTTTTAAATAAGCAACGTATTGTTTTTAATGTATTTTGTACCCAGTTTTCTGTTAGTGCCTCAAAATTGATTTGAAACGTAAATTTCCCATGAATTCGAATTGAATGTGTCCGGTATTTAAAAGAGTACATTTCTAATGTCAGAAATAATATGAAAATTTTAATTGCAAAAAGTAATATTTCTTAATCTGTAACTTGAAAATTCCCCGAGTATTTATATTTATACAGTAACAAAAAATCCTTGTGAAAAAAAATTTCTGAAAGACGCATTTTTTCGAAAGGATTCGGATGGATCGTTATAACCTCAGTCCATGCCTAATATATTTATGTACGCCGCTGGACTTTAGATATATTTTTCATCATACTGAGTTTTTATCAAAGCGAATTAATCTACAAAACAATCTATTACACTTAAGTGTAATTGATCGTTAAGACCAAATCGTAATATAATTTTTTTTTTCATAATTGATAAGTGCATCCGACATGCGAATCAGGAGTAGGTACATGTCGCCGCGTCATTGTCGCCATTTACGTAAAGAGATAAGACCGCCTCTCACCGCGAGATAAAAAATTGCATAGCGCGGCCATAACCCGCACAATGAAATCGATCAACGTTGGCTCGGTTGAGTAATTATAATTTATCATATAATTGTAATTGCAAATTCATTACACTGTACTAGAATAAACATGCCTCGATTAAATTTTAACTATTAATACTACTCAATAAAATTTCATAAATTGGAAACTCTAGAAAACAGGCGAATATTGTCAGATCAATCCTTTCTTTTCCAAATAGTTCATAACCTTATTGATTCTCCTGAAATCACCAGCTTGCTAGCTTTCCACGTCCCATTCCGACCTACCAGACAGGAGTACCTCTTTTCCCTTCCAATTTATCAAACCAACAATAGGAAATCCTCTCCCATTCCACGCATATGCTCAGGTTAAAATTACCTCTTAAATTCAATAGATATTTTTAGCACTAAATATGAAGAATATCGTCATATGGTGAAGCAAATACTAGAAATTCGTCCCCCTCCCTGATTATGTATATTATATACATCACGAGCCCCTTTATGTCTATGTTAATGCTAAATTTGGAACAATTGTTTAAATGATGTTTTATCTGTCATTGACAAATTGACTTATCTATGATTATGTCCTATTTATGTTATCCTTTAATTGAGGGAGACATTTAACTAATTTTTTTTGTATTCATCTTATCAAGCAATTGTGTCTCCCTGTTGGATGACCGAATTAAATAAATAAATAAATTCTTCAAGCATTTCTCATGATCGTCGAGAAAATTCTTCCCTTAACGTTGAAACAAAATATTGTAAAATTCCGTAACTGCAGCAAAAGAAAGCACAGTAGCCGGCAAACATCTTGAAATTTCTCTGAAATTTTACGGCGTAGTGGGGGCGCATTTGCGCATGTACCATTCCACCAAAGAGACCCAAATTTTGTCTTCTGCGCATTCCCCCACTACGCCAAAGAATCTCAAGAAGTTTGCCGGCAACTGTAGTTATGGCGTAAATTAGATAGACGCATGTCCATGTTTGTGCGTTATTCGCTATCGCGGGTTTGTATTTGGATTTCACCAATTTCTTTCGGAGTGTGTTAGCGCGACATCTAGCGAGTGTCACCCCAACGGTGCTGTGTGGTACAAGGCGACACCTGGCGCTGTTTTACGGTTAACCAGACGCAATAAAGTATCGAAACGAGAGCCATCTGTTATTTTTAACCGGCAGTACCTCTCCTAACATATAGTCAAGGGATCAGTTGTAATCAACAATATTTGGCTAAATCCAAGATAATGGTCCCATTGCATATACAACGAAAATGAGTATTTCACTATATTATTAAATGTGCTAATAACAAAATGAAAGATAATTTACGTTTAAATAGTAAGTATTAAATAAGATATTACACTTTAAAGTTTCGAAAAATGCACTGCATATTTTGACATTTCATAGGCAATATATGAGGTTAGGTTAGGTTATTAGGTTTGGTTTGTTTAATTTAGATTACGATTATTTTAGTTAGATTAAATTAACAGGACGTTAAATTATATAGTGAAATACTTATTTTCATTGTATGAACAACGGGACCATCATCTTGGATTATTCCCAATATTTTATAAAGGCAACTCAGACCAGATCATCGCCAAACCAGGCATCAAATAGTAGTAATGAAGAAATTACGATGGCGATTAATAATTACCGCCAACGGCAGATTGAAGAAAATACCTGTGGAACGAGAAGTTTTGCGAGACAAAGGATAAATTGACGATATTGTCGATACAAATGATTGCCAAGCTGAAGTTTGAGTGTGCCGGTGACGCGCCATTCCGTTCGCTCGTATCGGCTATTCCGCACGCATTCGTGTATTTCTATCTTTCTTTCGCTCGCGCGTAATCTGACTTGTAAAATATCAAATAAAATATCGTAAAGAGAAATTTACTCGTGAAACCATAAAACGTATGCAATAAACCACTGTAAGTGGACTTCTTTCCATTTAAGGAAGACAATCGAATTATTATGTGTAAACTGTACGTACGAGGCACACTTCGTGGTGTTGGTGTTTATACCCGTAATGCCTTATTGACTTTGATCACCGCCACAAATCCTTTCCACGGATCTGCAAGGTGTATTGACGGCCTAAATCTCGATAGATAATTTAAGCACAAAACTATTATAAAAAAAACTATATAAAATATAACGACACACCACCTTGGGTAAACCGGCTATGCAGCGGGGCTCACAGTCGAAAGGTTGACCTAAAGAAACCTTCAGTAGCAAAGGCATTGAACTAACAACGCGGAAGAAAGGGACCGATGAAAGCAGAAAGGGAAAGCAGAAATATATATTTTATTGGAATTCTTGAAAACACTCGCTACAAAAAAAAACATATACATTAACTTAATTCATTGTATTGGCACATCCTAATGAGAATAATTTATTTGTCTCCCTGTCTCTCCGTAACTTCCGGTAGCGTCCGTAACTTAATTTTATTTATTTATTATTTAAAATAGACGAAATTCCCTCTCCCCCTTTACCCCGCCCTCTCCACACGATACATTTTCTATATAAATCTACACCGTTTGACAGATCGTATCCAAATTTTGAATACTTATTCTTTAGGAACCGATATGTAAAAGTACGCCAATTTTGACGGATTACAGCTAGTTAATAATAATTTAGTGGAACGCAAGTAATTCTGCCATCGACGAACATTTCAGCCGACTAAGCCGAGACACAAACCGCTCAATCGCTTTTTAGGCGGCGTCCGCTCAACGGTCAGTCGGGTATATTGCTTTTCGCTACAGTGGTAACTATTATTATTACTAAAGGTGGAGTCATTCACTTTCATTCACATTCATTCAGTTAAACAGCTTCCAGTCAGTCTTGAAAGCTGATCGTCTCAATGACTGCACCAAGAAACCAGAAACCTACAATACTGAATGCGATGTTATAAAATGACTGAGAATCGGACGATGGAACACGGCGACGCCAGTCGGAGGCCCGACAAATGGAGACACAAAGCGACAATAAATCAACAAAAGGGAAAGTTATCTGGATTCTGATCACGACTCGGAGACCAGCTCAGGGCTATTCTGCAGTCTCGGGTAATGGTACCCGTACTGCGAGTCTTCTTATTTATGCACGATTCGTTTCTATCTCAATTTATAACTAAACTAGTTGTGCCCGCGCGGCTTCGCGCGCGTAGATTTTTAGAACACTGTTTGGATCGTCATAGAACTTTCGCGAACCTTCTATAAAATTGTCCTTCCAGAACTTTCAAGAAATTCGAATGTACAGGAACTTTCTAAACTCACCGACACATTCCGCCACTCAGTTTATAGAACTTTCGGGAATTTTCTAGAACCTTGTCCTTCCAGAAATTTTCTAGAGCAGGTTTTTCCGGAACCTTCTAGACTCACCGACACAGTCAGCGCGCCTATTTTGAATCAATCTGAAGCATTTGCGGCCTTCCCATAACAAAACAATGTGCTAGAAAGCACATTTTCGTCACCCACTCCCACCCACGCGCAGCCACCCCCACCAAACTCGCATATTTTCGATGTGACACCAAGGGCTATCCACCACCATCCATAACCACCGGTGGGTGGTTGTGGAGAAAACTTGGCGGGTAGGGAAACACGGGTTTCTTTATATATATATATATATGATTTTATTCTCCAGTGGTGGTGTAACCCCTTAATAAGCTTAACGTTGACGGTGGCTAGAGCGTGTAATACAGACTACCACAGACAAAATTCACATTATTCGGTCGCACCGAGGTCCACTACTTATCGTACGACCTTGGAACCCGCGCATTCTACACTCGCGCAGTGATATTGTGTCTCGTATAGCTTGCAAATCTACAAAATATTAATTGTAGGTGTAACCCCCGTAGTTTCATATTAACCGAATTAATTCAACTGTATTTGGTTTTATCCAAAAGCCAGACTTATTCTTATTGATTTGCGTTATCACAACAATCATGTATTGACGGCTTTTTTGACGCCATTAATACGCGTTATATGTGGGGTAGAATAACAAAGGCAGCGAAACCCAAAAAATTAAAAAAATGTTTTGAATGCAGTCACCAAGAATTACTAATTTAAAATGTACTGAATTCTAGATTTTATGTATCTATTCCTACCAAAATTAGATTTGGTATAAATTTTGTTTCTTATAAAATCTCGAATTCAGTACATATAAATAAGTAATCCTCGATGACTGCATTAAATTTTTTTGGATATTGCTGCTTTTGCTTTTATACCCCAATTATAGAATAAATACTAATATTATTATTAAATATAATTAATAAAAATAAACTGAGTTTTCACCAATTTTATATTAAAATGTTTATCAACATGTTTCAGAGCCCATGGCCCCTTCGTCTGGATACAATTGTATCCTAAAAAAAATTAAATTAAAAAATTGAAGTATAGACAATGAATGAAAATATTTAAAAAAATTATATAAGGAAAATGAATAATAATAAAGTACCTACTTAACATGGGTCTACACTTCGAATTTTGAATTTAATTTTGTTAGTGTACAATTGTATCCTGACGAAGGGGCCATGGGCTCTGAACCATGTTGATATTTTTTAATACAAAAGTGGTGAAAACTAAGTTCATTTTTATTAATTATATTAATAATGTCACCACAAAATTATTTTGCTGTTTTTGAAGAAGTTATCATTAAAACCTTGTAGAAATCAGTTTGTTTCAGACACATCTACTTATTTCTTCATCCAAGTGTTAAATTTTACGTATTTTTTTCTTTTCCTTTTATTTCTTTATCGTAATTTTTATTTATTCTTTTTATATAAATAAATATATACTTATTCCTTAGGAACCGACATGCAAAAGTACCGTCATTTTTGACGGGTTATAGCTAGTTTCTCATGTTCATTATATCTCATAGATATTTTTGTGTGGATCCCTTCTATTTTATGCTGGGATAATAATCACCGATTATAACAACATTATTACAAAATAGGAAAGAACATCTGGAAATGAGTCAAAATAAAAAAGATGCATATTTACGAGAAAAATTAGACCAAAAGTTTTTCCGCTCAGAATTCCATCACCCGATACTTCGATAACCCGGCGGGTCATGACGCAATGATGCGTCCATGCCGCTTGGCGGCTACCGATTTCGCAAGACCGTTTCCGGGTCAGAGCGCAATTTTTCCCTTTTCTTCCGGAAGCCGAGGATTTGGAGGGAAAATTCCACCAAACAAAATGGAGAAATATAAAAAGTAATTTTAGAGAAGACGGATATTAATACCGGAAATATAAATACGGAAGAAAACGGCGCACTAATGAAAGCTGTACAGACATTAGTACATTCGCGTGTCGGAAGTCGCGAGGGATACAAAACGAATAAAATAAAAAAATATTGCTATTAGAAAAGTAAAAATTAATATGTCATTTGGGCGTAATTAGGCATCAAACCAAAATTTTTGTAAACATAAATATTTCCTCTTATATGAATATTCTGAATAGATATGCAGTGAGCAAACAGAGGTAACAAAAATACTTATATTTAAACATAAAACAATTGAAATATAAAAAATTTGAGGGTAGATTCCTGCCTAAATAACGAGTCGAAAATGTTTGAACAGCAATAGTTATGGAGATGAGCGACTTTAAAGTTTGTATTTTATCCAATATTTAATTTATTCTCCATAATAAAAGTCAAACAAAATTATTTAACCTTGCGGAGAATCAAACCAGAACCTATCTTGTTTTATATTAACTTTTTACTATATATAATATGTATTATATTTGTAATATACACATAAAAAATAAATCATTCATTAAGTATTTGCTAACAACTAACAAAGTTCAGTTATATTATTACCCTACACTTTTGTGTTGCTCGTTCTTATTTGTGTTACATGATAAGCAACGCAGATATATCGAGTAAACCATAAATACAAAAAACAATATTGCATTAAGTTTTTTTAATACAAAGTTTTTTTAATTAATTCATTTTATTTGTACGACGGCGAGTCAAACTTTGGACATAACACACCCTCAAGGTTGACACGCTGCCTTCCGCGCACGCACGCTTAGAGCTAGTACAATTACGGTCACATGTGCAAAATTTGATCCCGATCGCGTCATTTGCCTTCTGGCTATCACAGTGTAAGCCCGTCCGCTCCACTAGCAGTTTACACCGAGGAGGAATAACGAGCAGTGATACGTTCTTTGATCGATCATAGACTTTTATCACAATAAGGGGACAAGTACCTTATCAGATAAAAATGATTTTTTTTAGACCGAAAAGTTGCTGGACGAGTGTAACGCAGACCGACTCAACTCACCGCGGACGGCAAGATTCAGCAAGCTCGAGAGAAGCTTCTGGCGAATCGGCGAGTTACCTTGCCTCGTGTTTAACGAAGAAAAATGGTCTTCTTTTGTGGTCTCACGGAAGTCCGTAATCCCAGACGTCGGCGTCGCATTGCCTTGGTTCCCCGTTGCGGTCCAGCGTGTCGGGCGTTCGTTCATCTTCGTCTCGGTTGTCATCCCTCGGTAACCCGGGGGACCGAATCCTCCATCATCCGCCTGTCTGGCCATTTCGTTTCAGAAGGTAAATATTCCGGAGAAATTTACTGTCGTCCAACAATCACATTCACGTGAAATATAGAATCGGTTGCGAATAATAATAATAATAAACAAATTTAAAAAATAATAAAAGCAATGTAAAGTTCTACAATTCAGAACCGTTGTGTCAATGTTCCGATACATTAAAAAAACGTAACTTTAGACAAATGAAGACAATCGACCGTATTCTCAAAAAAGCAATATTGAGATCTTAAGATTGTCTTACAAGACGTAGGTATACGTCGGTGTTTGTGTCTTTCGGTTTCAACTTGAGAGAGGGAGAAGAAGAACACGACGGCTATCCGTCAAACGTCAAAATATAAATTCGAGTCCAACGCGACAATGACAATTTTGACATAATTTTACATCAGGACGTAGTGGGAGAAGAAATTAATAGGCGCATATAATTTTTTTTTCCATAAGCTTTAAATACAACATTAGCACTTGTATCATGTAATTTTAGTCGAATAATGGGAATTGTGAGGTTACCTTTGCGATGGGTACTTCAGTAATCCGTTTGAAGGTCTGTCGGACCAGACCGCCTGGATAAGAAGGCACCGGAGAAATCAATCCCTTTTTCTAAAAGCATTGCGGATATAGGACACCGCAAATAAAGGTATTTACTTTGAGAGAGAGATGTGAAAAAATACAAATCTCCTTATTCGAGTACGACAAACACCGAACACGGACGTATACCTACAAATCGTTTATTTTATTTTTTATTCTCGTCTATTAAGCGTTGGTATAACAATCTTAAGAAGGCCGAGTGATCCAATAAATAAAAACTAAGAAATTTTCAAATCAAAACAAGTGTCAATCAACGTCAGAATACACAGAACTTGCGGGAGGCACCGACCACCAGCATACATACAGGGTGTACGTGTGTGTGTGTGTAGATTCCTGCCTATGTTACGAGTCCAAAATGTTCAAGCAACCATGACCTAATATCAATAGTTATGGATATATGCAACATCCAGTTTGCATTTTTTATTCAAAATTTCTGATTAATTTGTGTCTTTTTTTATCGGCATAATAAACCCGAATTTTTTCCTAAAAAACGCTTTTTTTAATTCAAACGCCCGCCATTTTGTCAGAGATCTATATTTTCAAAAACCCCTATGTCAAAGACTAAATTATAGTGACAATTTTGATAATCTTTTTATTTATTTTTTTATTCTGATGATTACAGATTAAATGGGAGTGGTCACCGCGGAGGATCTTTTTTGCGGCAGTAGACAGAAACCAAGAATTTTCCGCGAATATTGAATATTTTTTTATGAAATAATTTAATATATTCTTAAAATATGTACTTTCATGTAGAAATGATACCAATACCATAATTCATAGGTATAGGTTTTTTTTTTTTAAATTCACAAATTTGCCTTTTTTCGCGCTTCGTAGGTTCCTCTTAAATAGAAAATGGGTGTACATTCAACGTTACGATTAAGGGCTTGTTCAGACACAGCGGGAACCGCGCGGTTTCAGAATCGCGTGGGATCCGCGCGGGTCTTATTTATGTAGGTATGTAAGTAATCGCCGATATCAAACCGCGCGGTACCCGCCACTCAATCGCTAGAAAATAGAACCGCGCGGTTCGCACGTCACAACAGGAGCACGCGTGAGCTCGTTGTGGATCGCTTTGACACTGAACTTTTTTTTGATGAAGTGGAGAAAAGACCTGCAATATGGGATCTTCCGAGTGAGGATTACTCAAATAAAATTGCCAAAAACCAAGCTTGGCAGGAGTTGGTGGAGATATTTGGAAATGGTGAAGACACGTTGGAAAAAAAGAGTATTTTAGGTAAGTATGTATTTATTCACCAAAAATGAACTGACAGAATGATATTTTTGTGTCTCGCCATGGAACACGGCCGTCGTTCACAATGTAATGAGCGAGTTTATCTCTGATATTCAAAGATGGAGAACGGCACCGGAGCTGTCAAACTGACGTTTATTACTGACGCTATTCGCGTACACAAATCGCTCATTAACCGCGGCTGTCTGAACACATGACACGGTTTCAAAACGCGCGATTTGCAATCGCACGATTCCCGCGTGTCTGAACGAGCCCTAAAACAGGCAACTGATTTTATAAAATATTTGAATTGTAAATATTCGCACGGGCCTTGGATTGCTTCCTCGTACCCTCGTTTCCGTCTCGATCAAACAGAGCGTCGGACGCCTCTAAATCAAAGCGATGAAAGCCGCGCGATCGGACGGGATAAAAACAAACCGCCCGGTTGCTTGGTTGTCTCACATCAAAGAGAGACGTGGATCAGAAGCAGGAAGATGAAAGGCGAGACCAATCAGGGGCCGACCAGCGCCTGACCCCTTCAAGGTCGTGCGGTACAAAATACCAGTCGCACATTCAAAGGAACGCTGACGATTGAAATATTGAGCAGTGATTAACTACTATTGTTTGTGTACGAAATCAGAGAAAAGATTGGCACGTACAGGTAATAAGTTCCTATAACTTAAGGATCCTTTGTCTGATCAGTGGTGATGGTAACGGTCGAGCAAAAAAATAGATTTTTGTGTTTTCCACCAATCAAACAACCTAGGCCCGAATACAGAGTCAATACATAAATGATTTAAAGGTTAAGGTATGCTTTAAGTGTTGTTTTGTACTGCAAATTACGCTTTTAAGGCGCACCTTAACCTTTAAATCGCTAAGTATTCACTCTGAACTCGGGCCTAAGTATTGCCTCTGTATTCGGGCCCTATTTTAGTAAAATTGTATGATTTTTGAAAAGTATTACCATTACCAACTTAGTGTTTGATTTCTAGACTTTTGCAGTTGTGAACGAGTTAAGAGGCTTCGATGTGTATAGGGTGTTTAGAGATATAGTACCTTAAAATTTAATAAAACACATAAAATCATGGTAATTGGCCATGTTATTGACATTATTGGAAGGATAGTTTTGTGACTTTGGTTTTTTAGAGATTTGTTTTTCGAATTGGCAACACTTTGTCCAGTGACAGGCAATTTGACAGCCGATTGGTGCTCAGTATGAATTGTCATTACACCAGAAAAAAATGTGCAAATTTATTTCGAATATCGCGGTATCGTAATCGTATTTAAACATTAATGGCATAAAATTATCTCTCCAATAAAGCCAATACCATGGGCATTACGATTTTGTTGTTTTGTACCTTTAAAAAAAATCACCCTGCGGTTCAAATTAAAGCTACAGAAGAATTCCTGGCATTATTACGAACAAATTTCATTCCTTCGCAAACAACGAGAAATCATGTAAAATTGCTTGACATGAAAAATATTCCAGTTCCGACACGCTATGTGATTTCATATCTTTTTTGAAATACGAAACAAATAAAAAAAGGCTAATACGAAAAGATTTCGCGTTTTAGAAGAACAAAATAATATGAAGCGGTCGATATATTATTTTGTTCTTCTAAAATGTTATGGGGGTCCACGTAGTCACCATTCACCAAACTGTTTTGACTAAACCGGCATCTGATAGTAAACAAGACTGCCTGTTAGCCTACACCTCCGTTCCATTTTACCCTTAGCGTCATCGAATCGCTTACTGTTTATGACTTTACGAATCTCTATTCGATGACCAACGCCCGAATATGCTTTTTAATTGCCAATAAAAAATTTATAACACATTTTTGATTGATAATTTTTTTGATCTTAACATCGAAGCGATTAATCTCGTTTCACTTTTAATACAGTTATTAATATCCCTAGTTAACTTCAGCATGTACGCATAATACACACAGAAATATAGAAATATTAATAAAAATAAATGGCAGTTTTAATGCCCGTAGCCATTATATTAACGATTCAATAACGAGCATTAAAATATTACACACTTATTCTTAATCACAGAACAAAAAATGTATCGACGAAACTGAATTCGTTTAATATCAAATCAGTCAAATCTAGGAGGCTCGGCCTGCCATTTACTATTTTAAGTAAAAAAATCAATATATTAAGAAATTTTTAAATGACGTTCAAATTTTTCAATAACACAATACCGAATTTTGTCCCCAGAGGGATTTATCATTAATCAACATATATTATAGGTGTCTCACAAATTAGTGGTCGTGCAATTAGCTGCGGGAAAGTAATGTGATAGTAAATTACTTAGTATTAAAATCGGCATTACTTAAGTTAAGAATTTTTATGACGCACTTAGTGTCCTCAATAATGATTAGACGTCAAACAAACAAACGGTATCAAACAGATAATGTATTTCGTAGTATAAATTCTGGCGATTTCTTTCTATACGGGTCTTTCTAGCTCTCCGTAGCAGTAAATACCAGTCTGGAATTAGGATAGGATAGGCGAGGATAGGCGAGTACGCCTAAACATGAGCCCACCGAAAGAGGTAAAAAAAATCGCAATGTTCTAGCCTCAGCTCAAACGAACACGCAATCGTATCATTGAAATTATAGTGTGGCATAGATAATACATTGCGACGGCAGGCTGGGCCCAGCAGTACGCAGATCGTAGAAGGAATGTGTATTTGATTACACATTTTTATCGATTGTTGCGCGGTATGATCGACAATACTGAAATTATGCAGAGCATTGGTTTGTATGTTCCTGATAATTACCTTAGACATCGTCAGCATAGATTGTTTCACATTCCAATATACAGGACCAACCTGCCGATGGTTATGCCTGTTGGAAAAGCTACAGCTATGCTGAACAAGATCGCTTTGGATATTGATATATTCCATGTGTCTGAGGGGGTTTTCCGAAGCAGGATTCTCCTACACCTTTGACCAGATTGTACAGGTCACTTTTAATTGTTTAATAATTGTTTAATAATAAATTAGTATTTTAATACACAATATGTATATGTGTGTGTATGTATGTATGTATATGTATATGTGTATGTATGTATACATATGTGTTTATGTATATGTGTATATGGATGTGTATGTATATGTGTATATGTATATTTTTAGATGTAAGTTATTAATATGTATGCATTGAACATAATATTTGTAATGTACATATTATGTAATAAATAAAAATTGAAATTGAAAAAATTGAAATTGAAATTGAAATCGTAAATAATTCACATTCCGTACTGTAAGTAACGTAATCTGTAAATTTTAATTAAATGACTTTGTATAAACCACTTAAATAATGACTCTACGTCTACCGGTTTCGATACCACCGTATCTTCATCAGGACTGACGTACAACTGACTATCCATTACCCATCCTAGTAAAAAAAATCAATTCTGAATGGGGGCGGGGCACAGCTATGGTGGGGGTAATTGAGGGGTGGACGCCGAAATGGGAAATATGTCTAGTAGCGGGCTATTCATGAAATTTATCTGATTAATTTTAAATTGATTAAATTTATCTGATTAAATAGCCACGCCCCCATTCAGAATTGATTTGTTTACTAGGATAGGTAATGGATAGTCAATTGTACGTCAGTCCTAATGAAGATATGGTGGTATCGAAACCGGTAGACGTCGAGTCATTATTTCAGTGGTTTATACAAAGTTCTTTAATTAAAATTTATAATTATGTCCAACCACAAAGTTAACGCTATAAACATCAAAAATAACGTAATCTGTCTTGATTATTATAAAGAAAGTCGACCGAATGGAAGGGCGAGAGAATGATATGAGAAGTATTTGGTTTTACAGACAGATCTACCCAACAGAGGAAATGTACGCAGACAACAGAGAAATAGCACAAAGACGACCTATTCAACAGAGGAAATGTACACAGACAACAGAGAAATAGCACAAAGACGTCCTATTCAACAGAGGAAATGTACACAGACAACAGAGAAATAGCACAAAGACGACCTATTCAACAGAGAAAATGTACACAGACAACAGAGAAATAGCACAAAGACACACCTACTCGACAATTGAATTCTACACAGACGGACCATCTTACAGAGAAATTGTAGACAGATGGATCCACCCAAGGAATTAATTTACATAAGGGGACCTAGCCAATAGAGGAATCATTATACATACGTAGACGGACCTTTTCAGTAGAAATTGTACAAAAAGTTAGCTACTAAACTTAAGAATTGTATGTAGATGGACATACCCAACAGATGTTACGCAGAGACGACATTAAGGACCCAGCGCAAAGAACCCGAAAGCGAAATGACAGAGAACGCTGGCTGAGAATAAATTATTATGTTCAATCGAGTCACAAAAGCAATATTACAGGTGACCTACAAAGTCTACAACTCGCATTTCATTTTAATAAACTCGTAAAACGAGTTCGTTTTGAGCGTGAGTGCCTACGCGAGAACCAATGCGTTTCTGAAAATTGATAACCCGAATTGAACTCACCTATCTGAAGTGCGAGAAATAGAAATGCGAATACGCTTTGAAACAATTCAGAAACCAGAAAAGTGTGTACAGAGTGTCTAATAGCCAGAAGCACAAACTTCAGGGGAATCTTCTTCATTCCTATCTTTTGCAAAACGTTAGATTATCGCGAAAGTAATCTATATCGAATATTTACAATTAATGAATTGTAAATATTCGATATAGATTATTATTGATATTGTATACTTGGAAGAATAAGAAGACATATAAATAAAAATATAAGTTTATCAATATACAATACTATGATTCTCCCGCACATAGATTATTGTTCCAGTGTGTTATTTATAAGCAACGAAGGAATGCTAAAGAAACTACAAATAGTACAAAACAGAGCGATGCGCATAATACTGAAGTGTAATAGGAGAACTAAAATAACAAAAATGTTGAATGCCCTAGGACTGGAAACTGTAAATCAAAGAATAATACATAATGTAATGGTCCAAATATTTAAAATTAAACATGGATTAGTACCCAAATACTTTGATGACAGGAAGCTGAATAAGGATTTTCATTCCTACAATACAAGAGGAAGCGACAACATAAGAATACCAAAGAAAAAGAAAAACACCTCACAAAATTGTATGATGTATAAAGGTATAAATATCTTCGATAGCCTGCCAAAGGAAATTCAAAACATGGAGAATACAAGGAGGTTTAAACTGAAGTGCAAAAATTATATTATAAAAACTTTTAAATGGTTAGATGGAATGCAACATGTCCAAGTGAAATCATGTATTAGCCCACACAACATTATGTATGGAATTAAATTATTAAGATAAATAAATAAATCATTTTATTTAACTCGTATCAAAGCGAATGATTTTTTAATATTCGACATAAATTACTTTCACGACAGTCTGATGTTTCACAAAAGACAAGGCAGAAATATTGGAAAAAAATGCAAATTTATCTTTTGGCCGGTAGACACCCTGTTTGATATAAACAAGAATTAGAAGATGGAGTGTGGAGTATACAAGTACCGCGGAGTGAGGGATGCTGCATCCTGGCGGCTTCTGAACCTCGACCTCGGGATGAAGTCTTCCGGTCTGCAGATGCTGTGCAGCGGGTTCAACATGGCCGGGGTCTCTCCGCGGGCGCACTGAGCGCCCAGGTGAGGGGACCGGGTCAAGAGGCGCTATCAGGACGTGGCGAAACTCGACCAAGGCAGGGTTGCTAAACGAGACTCATTTGGCAGGACCGGTATTTTAAATGACGACTTCTCGAACAGCCGAACGCAGCTTGACATTGCGCGATTAAATCAATTCAAATGGTGGGGTTATATATATATTTAAATCTCTTAATATATTTATTTATTTACGTTCTATTCAATTTTAACGGAAGTTAAAGACATATCGCAGACACCCAGGCTTGGGAAAAACGCTACATGAATCGTGCGACCTCACCGGAAATCGAACCCGGAACTCCGCTATTAGAAGCCACCGTCATTCCAGCTGGACTACGAAGGCTCTATTTAAAATACTCGTCAATATATTTACTAAAAATTAAAAAATTAATTTTCGGCCAAAAAAATTTTGCGACACTCCAAATATAAGGAGGGGATATTGATATAGATTACATAATTTTGTTGTTGATGAAGGGAAATCGCCCATGCTTTTATTTGGAGTGAAGCAAATTTTTGTCTGATAATTTATTTTTTATTTTCAAGTAATTTTTTTTTGTAAATATAAACCACGTTTATATTTAAATTTAAATATTAACGTGTTTTTTTCAATAAATTGTTTCATGTAATATAATTTTCTACTTTTCAGTCTTAATATTACCCAGCGTACAAAATCACTTCGGTAGGAAACTAGCGCCGTCTTTTGGTGAGCTCATTTCAGCTCGCTTGGACATTGTAAATCGGGTGAAAATGAATTTTAAGATTACGTCCAGACAAACAGGTGAAGCTGACATAAGCGTGTAAAATAACACTTTGTTTTAACCACACTTAAATTTTATTGTAAAAACTCAATATATTTCGGGAGCGATGCCTCTTTCTTCAGAACAATAAATGTAGAGTACAGTTGCCGGCAAACTTCTTGAAATTCTTTGACGTGGTGGGGGAATGCGCAGAAGACGAAATTTGGGTCTCTTTGGTGGAAAGGTAGATGCGCAAACTTCCCCCCACTACGCCGTAGAATTTCAAGATGTTTGCCGGCTACTGTACATTTATTGTCAAAACAAAATGTTAATTATTCTATTCTATTTTCAAAGTAAGCTTATGCAATAAAAAACTAACCCATAAAAACCAAGTTTGTACAATACTCCCTTTCTCATTGAATCAGGTTTCGTGCCTCTACACGCGTCGGGCTAATTACTCATTTGTATTGATTCCAATTTGAAAAAAACTTAAAATTTCGCAAAATCCAAAATTATACTATAATTATTAAACATTTTTAGACGAAATTTGTTAGATCATTTTTATCGTTGCCGCGAACCTGCCTGCAAAGTTTCAGCTCGATTGGATCACGGGGAAAGGGTTGAAAATCGATCCAAAGTTTTTCCGGCAGACAACAAACCGCTACGAGTTAAAAGAGAGTAAAAATAGGATAAATTTGGTGGTCACCTGGACTGAGACTCCAACTTAGACCTCTAGAACACTATGCGAGTGTCTTAACCACTACACCAAAAACCATTGCATTTGTTTAGGACCCAATGGTCAATTCTTCTTAAATATCATTCCCTCGTCACTGTATTATAGCTCTCCATTCATTCATACTCTGTTCCGTGTCTTTTGCTTCTCGATGCTCTGATACATTCTACATCTGCTTCACTCACTAGCAAATGACTGGTAAATGTTTTCTTCTAACGTCTTCTTCTTATTTTTTTATTCTATCAACGTGGTTACGAGTGGGTTATACCGGAGGTGATGACCTATGACATTTTACGCGATATCGCTGAGATAAATCGATTTTCTTATGTTTCTTCCAAAACGTCGTCATTTAACATCCGTATAACTAATTGTCACCAAATTCAATTAGACATTGTTTAAAATGGATCCCTAATTTGGGAAGTAATAACAAATTTCATGATTTTTTACTAGTAAAAACAAAACATGGACACACCTGGAGTAATCGTTATGTTTTACGAGCGCGAGTCATTTTCTGAATCTAATCTATCTATAAAATTTTATCTTTGTAAACAAGTTGTTACAGATGACATCGAGTGTTTTGTCGTTCGTTAATCATTCTTAGGATGTGAAAAAAAATTATCTTTAATTTTAAGTCGGCCGATCGCGTCGGATCACTTTCTTTTATCGGAAATTGAAAAATATTACGGCGACATGAGGCGGCATCTATGGACGCGCGGGCCAATTCCCACCTTTTAATGTCCGGCGCGCCGCCAGAGCGCCAAAGCACATCGCCAGTCTCGCCTCTTAGCAACAGATGTCGGAAAAGGTATAAATCCGTCTGTCATTGCGGGAGGTCCACCAGATCTGGCGGTACTGAAACAATGTCTATGTGGGTACCTACTTTGGAAGAGGCATTCTTTCGAACAAATTCAAAAGATTCGTCATACAAAATTTGCAGCTCATGGTTCCATCCGAACCCGCCTCTGCCGAGCGTTTTCCAATACCTTCCTCTTCCAGATGTATAGCGTAGTCACGGTTTCGAGGCAATGGAAGACAAATAAAACAATTGAAAGTAATAATGGTTTTAAAAAATATTGATTGTATTATTTGTATATATCTACTTCTTTTATTTGATTAATTACACCAACATGTTTCAGAAAAACCTTTCCATCGTCAGGTGTTGTATAACTGTCAAAATATCAGAGCGAAATGTCTTTTGTTTCTTGTTTTTCTAAATTATTTGAAAAATTATTTTTAAATATTATTACTGAAGTTCTTGATTATTGGAATGAAATTCTCGCAATTATTGAAAAAAAAAATTAGAATTGGGCTAGTAGTTAAATTTAATTGATTATTAATAATATTTTGTTTACTATTACATGCTTTACTAATTTCAAATGATTCTAAATTATTCAATTTCAGACCAAAATTATTTATGTGTAAAATAGAAAGTCCTAAATTTTTATCAAAATAGAAAATGATCACGGTTTTGATAAAAAACTAGGATGAAATAAAATGTCAATCTACAATGTTGCTGAATCAATTGAAAAAATAATTATGGTTTTATTTAATCACGAAAGCCACTGAACACGAACTTAACCGGAGCAGCATTCTGTGATTCGGACTAATTTCACACTCTTCATTTGAGAATCTTCCGCTTGTCTGGAACACTTTACACTCGTCTTCTAGAATATTCGCACTTTTCACTTTTATGATCGCATGCACACCTTGTAATGTCATGCGTAGTGTATGTTAGTCCTTGATAAGATTAACATGCATGTGATAAATATTGGTAAAAGTTTAACGATACTAAAGTGTGGTGTATAGTGACGTGAACGTAGTAGTGTAGTGTTGGTCCTAACGAAGAGACGGGTATGTCTCAAAACCGGTAGACCTAAAATATGGTGCATTAAAATATTTTATGATATTGCTGCCTTTGCTTTTATATCCCACAATTCACATGTTTTATTATTTTCATTGCGAGGGCTTGTTGGTCGCCCGAGTTTTCAGTGCGTTCAATCTTAAATGTAACATTTCTCATTTATTGGCGAACCGATTTCGGTCAGAGGCTAAGGTAATTTTATCGAGTATTTGCACGGAGCATATAAAAAGAGAAATTTCCATAAAAAGCTCGACTTATGAGGTTGTTAAGATTCCGAGTCCCCGGCGGGCGGAGCGGTACAAACGAGTTATTTCAGAAAATAATAAGACATTGCATTGCGCGATAAGAATTACAGTTGCATTCTGAGGATTCGAAGAATCAATAAATTTCGTTTCTCAATTTTAAAAATTCGATATAAAAAAACATCTATTCCGGCACTGGCCGATCATTAATCAGGTAAATTTTGTAGGTGTAGGAAGTGATGGGTCCGCTCTGTACTCACTACTACAATGTAGTACTACATTACATTGAAGTGTACACTTCACGCCTTTTGAAGTGTAGTGCACACTACAAACTACACACACTCCAAAGTTATTGAAAGTACATACTTCAAATTCAAATCAAATTCAAATTCAAATGTTTATTCAATGTTCAATGTTACAAATGTTTACAGTGTTTACAAAATTTAATGAAGCTTTTTTCATTGTTGTTGAGTGTCTTGGCAGCAAGTAAACACTAAATTGATTTGACGCCCTGCCTGCTACACTAGTAATTTACTGTATTATAGCAGACAGTGCTCTTCCAGTAGTATAATGCTCAAGAATATTTATTATTTATATAACATTTGTGAATAAATCTTATTGCCAATTAAAATTAAGTAATAGTAATAATTAAATGTTTACAATTTAATAATGGTGTTAATTAATTATATTATAGACAAAGGAAAAAAAATGATCTGAATAGGATATTAATAAAATAAAATAAAACAATTAAAAGTATTTAAAAAGATGACAGTAACAGTAAGACAGTAAGTGACAGTAAATGTTCTTGTAGGAATAGTATATTTTAAATTTAGTTTATATGATGGCTTTTAATAGGTTTTGGGCATGCTTCCTTCCCTTTTCATGCAGCCAGAGTTTCACTTTAGAAGAAAAATACGCGAGACTATGGCTACATGTTTTAAGTTTAGTGTTAAGAGTATTGAATGTTTTTGGTGCTTGGAAGAGGTGAAATCTTTGTGAAAATGTTTTTTTGAATTTTACAAGATAGTTGCAGTTCACCTGTGCCCTTGTTGAATGTGAGTGAGTTATTTGTTGGTGATCTTGTTTATGTCGGAAAAAATATTTTAAATAGTACACTTCATTTCAAAGCGAACACTACAAAGTACACACGCTTTAAAGTTATCGAAAGTACGAGCACATGCTTACATAGGATTACATTTTTTATGTGAAATTTCTGGGTTTTTCTGTTTTCTTCTGAATTTCTTCTGAAAATCGATGTAGATAAGTGAAGAAATTTTTGGACTCTTTTTTAGGTCGCCAAATGTTACTTTGGAAAAACCATCTGCATTTGTCTTAAATATTTTACCCGATGACCTTTTTTTGCGTCGCCAAACTTTTTATTTGGGAAAAAAATAACAAAAAATATAAGCACTTCATTAGTAGTACAATTTTGTAGTACAATTGCTTCACTTCATTAATAGTACAATTACTTCATTACTTCACTTCATTAATACTACAAACACTTCATTACTTCACTTCATTAGTACTACAATTACTTCACTTCATGTAGCTTTTACTACAAATGTAGTGCACACTTTGTAGTCTTCAAGCTGGTGAACGTATGTGTGTTGTAGTCTTCATTTTGAAATGTAGTTTTTCCACCTCGCTAGGTGTAGGTGACACATAGTTTGAAATATATTGGTTTACAGGTAGACCACCACTTTTATAGCAAGAATGACCATCAGTCACCATGTGAAAAAACAATCTTATGACTAGATAGGGTGAAAAAAAATATTACCAATATTCAACATAATAAAATAGACAGGGATATTTGGAAAAGATTAATAATCTCGCAGGACTCTATTCTGTTGAAACAACCATGACCTAATTAATATCAATAATTATATAGTTATGCATTATCAAAGTTTGCATTTTTTTTCTATATATCTGACATATTTAAAAAAACGTTGAATTATCATTACAGTAACTTATTTTATTTGACTATGTTAAAAGGAATTAATTTTTCATATTCGATTTAAGTAACTGTAATGATAGTACAACGTTTTACAACAAATAAGTCAGGAATATTGAGAAAAAAAATGCAAATTTTGATGTCGCATATCTTCATAACTATCGATTGAAAATTTTCGAACTTTCGACGAATTAAAGCAGGAATACACTACTGCGAGGTTATTAATGTTTTCCAAATACCCCTGTGTAACAGAGCTAGTTCACAATACTGTAAAAGTGTATTCCTGTCCAAATCACGAGTCGAACACATGTTTTAACAATTTTAATCGACTTGTACCAAAGCGACTGAATTTTTAAAATTCGATGTTAAAATTGCTTTCACTGTTCCAATGATGATAGTAGATATGCAAACTTTTGATATTAGACCATTGATGCTGGATTATTTTCAACTCATAATATAGGAAGTAATTTACCTTGAACAATTGTAAACTAGTTCTGTTACGCCCTGTATATTTTTCGTGGTAAATATTTCGAGTGGTAAAGTCCTTCATTCGAGACGAAGGACTAAGAGACACTCGAGGCACCCCAGGGGGTTCGTGAATGATATCCTGGCTGTCTGAGGAGGAAGAAACCGCACCGATACGCGGTGCGGACTTATATCTAGAGCGGTGTTTTTCAATCTTTTTGAAGAACGCGACCACTTTACAAGTGAAAAATTCTGGTCCAAAATAATGTACGTGATTTAAAAAAGCTAAGTTACTTTCCAGAACTGGATTCTGAAGCTGCCAATGGGTAAAGATGTTAAATACATCCTCTTTTGTCAGTACAACTGGCCGATTTGTTATCCACGAAGGTGAGAGAAAATCTTAAAGATTTTGCTGCTCACGGCATGCTTAAAATAAAATTCAATTTTAAAACGATTGACATTTTCTGGATGAAGAGAGGCGAAGAGAAACATATCCAGAACTGGAAAGAAGAACTTTAAAATTTTAGTGCCACTCGCCACTTCTTATCTATGTGAACTAACGTTATCAGAAACGGTAAATGTAAAATCTCAGAAGAAAAACAATTACAAAATTATTTGATTGTGAAGGTCTCAAAGATACAACCAAGGTTTGAAAATTAATTAAAAAATAATAAAATGTACTTTTATTGCAGTATATGGACCTACAGGTTGGGTCATGTGGAGAGAATGTCCGAGCATCAAGCACCAAAGTCCCTGCTGAACTCAAGGCCAATAGGGCGAAGGAGCTTAGGAAGGCCAAAATTAAGATGGAGTGACAACGTCCTCAAAGATATCTCTGCCTTAGAGCTTCGGAACTGGAGAGAGCTGGCACTAGACAGAGATGAGTGGAGGAAAATTATCGAGGAGGCCAAGACCCACCAAGTGTTGTAGTGCCAAGAATGATGATGATGATATGAACCTACAACTCTTGCTTTTTGCGTTTACCTGGCCTGCGACCGCGACCCCCCGAGTAACACTTGACGACCCCCCTGGGGGGTCGCCACCCACAGATTGAAAAACACTAATCTAGAGTGATCCACTCGCTAGAGAAGAGAAAACTGTGCTGACTTTACTCCTTGCATCTGCGCGATAATGATACCTCTCCATTTTATAAAAAAATATATATATATAAAGGTATCATTACCTGTTGCGAAATCTCTGTAAACTAATGGGTGTGAACACCAACACAAATACAATGTCCCTCGTATGCACGGCTTACCCATACCAACTCGATTGTTTTTCATAAATGGAAAAACGTCTACTACCCACCCGGAAGAATACTGTAGAGATGGAAAATTAATAAAATTAATTTTCTCGGAAGCGGAAAGATCAAATAGCAAACAAACAAACGAAATTCTGGCTATTTGCGAAGATTCGAGACATTTTTTAATAAAGCCATACAAATATTTTTTAATAAAGTCATACAAAGCATACACAAATTAAAATGTACACAGCGGGCCATGGAAAGGCAGACGCTCGGCGTGAGCCTTCCGAGATAAAATCCGAAATGAAGAAATAAGGCGCCGAACAAAAATCGCCGATATTATGGACCGTATTGCGAAATTAAAATGGCAGCGGGCTAGACGTATGGCTCGACAGGAGGATACTAGATGGGCACCCAGAATCCTACAGTGGAGGCCTCCCAAAAGGTGGTCTGATGACATAGTCCAGCAAGCAGGAAGAACCTGGATGCGAAGGGGGAGAAACAGAGATGAGTGGAGGAAAATGGAAGAGGCCTACATCCAACAATGGATGGAGGAAGACTGAGGGAGAAGAAAAAGAAGAAGAGATAATTTGGTAGCGGAGTACGCGGGCAAAAGACAAATTCGGTAAACATTACAAATAAAAATAATTTTGATTATCCACCATGTAGCGCGGGGATAGGCAGAGAGGATGGAGCGCCACAGTATTCTATGTGGTCTTGCCGAGTCTTCCGCGGCCGCAAGAGGCCAGAGAGGTCACATATACACGGCAGAAAACTATACATATATAAGCTGGTATTCTTTGTGTGTGTGTGTGTGTGTGTGTGTGTGTGTGTGTGTGTGTGCGTGTGCGTGTGTGTGCGTGTGTGCGTGTGTGTGTGCGTGTGTGTGTGTGTGTGCGTGTGTAATAAGACAGTCAAAAGTAGAAAAAAAAAAATTCCATAAACAATCTATTCTCTATACGATACGCTTACTTCATTCTGCTTGCGCGGATTCTGTCAGTCAGACGTTTGACTCATGAGACGTCAAAATTCAAAATACTACGGTTTCTTATAAAAGGGCGAAAAATTCAGTAGAATCTTGTTCGCGTTGTATAAGAAACGTAATTAAAAATATTATAGAACATTTTCAAGCCATTAAGGTACAGATACACATGCTTATTACTGGCATGCTCATTAGCAGCTGAAAACTGGCATGCCCTAAGAACTGTACACACTTGCTCATCATTAGCATGCTTATTTTAAGCATGCTCATAAATAAGCATGCTCAAAGCTAACAATCAAACACACATGCTTATTCCTGGCGTGCCTTGTCATAGAATAGAGACGCTCTTGTTTAAAATGTAAATTGCATACTGAAATAGAAAATTCGAGTGAACCATTAAATCAAAATATTTTTGATTTTAGTTTTTATAATTTTTATTGTAAGATTTGAATCATTCATGTCTTTTAATAAAGTTTCATAAACATTATTTCTTGCTATGTTATTTTTACATAGCGGTGACCGAGTGTTCCACAGACATTCGTGATTCCTATAATAAGTCACGAAAGGTAATGTTTTACATCTCCCCAACGCGCTATATTTGTTTCATCTGTCGCGGACTGAGAAGATCGCATTGATAATCGATACTAGCCGCGAATGACATAAGCATGCTCACAATAAGCAGGCCTGTTCACACATGCTCCAAAGATACTCCTCATGGTGAATGACATTAGCATGCTTATTAGCAAGGGCTAAAGAAGGTTCATACTGCGCATGCTCACGTGCCACTAATAAGCATTTGTATCAGTACCTTTATAGTTAATTAAAACGTAAATTTGTGGGGGTTACTTTGTTACCCCACTCCGGCCCCGATCTTATTTTCGATATACCGGTACCCGAAGGTTAATGAACCATACTCTAAAACCCGAAAAACGTATCATTGAAATCGTCTAATTAACTGCATGTCTACGCGGTGTTATGTACAACGCGACCCGAGTCGTTTTTTTCAATTAGACATTAAGAGTTGTTAACATTTTCAGGTCATTCGCCAATTTGCGGGCCGATCCAGACGGCAGCGTCTGCGGCCCGAGCGCTAATCAACGTGAAATAATTAATGGCACCTCTCCGTGCCGCTCGGACACTGCGTTTGCAGTCCGTGGAGTACAACCAGTTGCTGAATATCTGGAAAACGCTTCAAGATTTCCTTCCTAATAGTCCTATATTTGATTACGTTATTATCTGCGTGCGAGTCTCGGAAGCGGGATACCCTGTTTTATCATAAGAACCCAATTTGCACTGCAAATAAAACGATAATATTATATTTATCTTTAGCAGATACCTGCATTTTATCGTACCTGCAACCTTCGTGTACCTACCTACTTGTACCATTTTTTTTTTAAAACTAAACTGCTTTGTAAATGTACTCATCGGTTAAAATTAATAATAGCAAATAGCTAATAAAGAAAACATCAAAATACTTATATTTATATGTGGGTATGTTCTGAGAACACACATGTCTCTAGCATAATCCCTTCAAATAAACGAAATGTCTTCACATTTGGAACATATATATAACTTTCAGAATTTTGATAATGTGGATGTTCTTACGATGGAATTGGTGAAAGTTGAATTGTGTACAGTGATCACTCAAGCCAGCTCATACAGGCCGTAAGCCCTGGGCCATCCTATAAAAAAGATTTCCATACATGTTTCATATATAAATAGTTTCGTCTCTCTGAGAATTGTATAATTTATCTAAATAATAATACTTGTATAGGTATATTGGATTGTTGCAAAAGTTTTAACGTTTTTTGATGGCATTTACAAAAAAAATCAGTTTCTAAACTATTCTGTCGTATATAGGAGGCTTTTTTTCATTTTATATTCAGTACCTAGCCAGCGAACAATAGAGAGCCCTTTTTATTTTTTAAATTACTATCGATAAATTGCACTTACGCGTCTGTTTACATTACGATGCCGCGATGGCGGCAACCAAAAACCTCTGCGATGTGTACGAAGAGGATGCCACGAAAGTTGGACTGACATAGAAGTGGTTTTTTGAAATCCGAGGATTTTTCATTGGCGTATAAACCAAGAACCGAGCTTCCTTCGACGTCCGACTATGGCATGTTGATGGTCACAGCTGAACAACGTCAAAATATCAAAGAGATCATTGGAGACGGGAGTCAGCCAATCAACTGTGGTGAGGCATCCGAAGCGCACAGGGATGATTTCGAGGTACCACAGTTGGACTCCTCATAAATTGTCAGCTGCCGATTTAATGGATCCCGTTTCTACGTGTGTTTCTTAGAGTGCTAGACGAAAGCACGAATCTTTTATATAAAGGGTAGTTAATATAACGTGACGCGAAAAAGATATTGGACTAAGCCAGGGAAAGCTCCAATGACCACTTCGAAAGCCGAAATGCATTAAAAAAATAACGCTTGTGTTTGGTGGGATTACAAGAGTTATTGCCTATTACGAGCTTCTATACAATAACCAAACAATTATAGCTGAAGGGTATTTTGAACAATAGAAAAAACTAAACACTGCACTTAAAAAGGATATTTGACAAACAGTAAGGGGGTAGTCTTTCATCAGGATAATGCGCGACCACATATTGAATAAAAATAGTGCAGAGTTAATATACAAAACTATAATAACTCATCACATCAACTATTGTGCTACAGTCTTGTATCTGGCCAATGAACAAACTACAAGTGACGCAAAACAGGGCAATGAGAATCATATTTTAAAAAAAGTAAATACACCAGAATTGAAGAAATGAGAAAAGCACTCAATTGGATGGAAATTAAAAAAATATTTATTTATAACGTTCTCGTATTTATACATAAAATTTTCAATAACAAAATGCCAACATATTTTTTGAACAAATTCAAGAGGAATAGAATAAGATACTATACAAGAAAAAAGTATGTCCACAAAATTGTCTAATGTACAGAGGTGTGAAATATACGATGAGATGCCAGAAAACATGAAGGTTATAAATAAGATGAATGAATTCAAAAACAAATGCTATAATTATTGTAAAGATAGTATAGAATTGTAGAGTATAAGATGTATTATTACTTATAGATTGTACCACAGATTAGATTAGATGTAAATGTAAATATGTAGATAATTATGGATAGTATATTAGTAATAGATTTAAGAATGAAAGTGTTAAATACTAGTTAATATACGAACTATAATATTAACTAACTTAATAAATAAATTTAAAAAAATAAAAAATGTGGCGATAATAACCCAACGTAAGCGCATTGAATTGGGATGTTACTAAATGTCCACCTTATTCTCCAGATCTTGCACCTTCCGACTATCACATTTTTTTATATATGTTACAGCGAATTTGCATTTTTAGTGAGACTATACTTTCACTAGTAAAAATGTACTTTTCCCGGTCGGGCAGAGTGGGGGCAGTGAAAACATCTAAATCAACGAATTCTCAGATTCACTACACATAATCCGTGAAAATACATTACTCAAAGCATAGACAATATATCGGTGAAACCATCAATTTGTACACGTAATTCTTAAAGCGTAGAAAGTATAAAGGCGGCACTACACTAGACGATTTTTATTCATTTTGCGGTCCTATTTTAACTCCTAAATTAAAATAGGACAGCGGCACCGCAAAACGAATACGAATCGCGAAGTAAGGTGTCGGCTGAAAGATCGCGCACTCGGGTTTTTTATGATATCTGACGACTGCCGGAACAAAACGAGGTTATGTCACCATGTAAATATTGGGGGGTTAAGGGAAAATTTTTATTAATGAATATGTATTTTGTCAATTAAGTTTATTAAATATGTTTTTTTTATAACAATACAACAAAAGTTTATTTCTTACAAATATAGAAACATAAATAAACATACACCCGGTATTATTAATTTTAAATGAACCTTTAAAAGTGCGTCAAGTAACAAACACTCGATGCGAAAAATACAAAAATCAAAGAGATTCTAAGTCATCATTTACGTTTGAATTCATTCAGATTCTTCCGCATTTCCAATTTTCTATCTTTTTATCAAAAATGTGTCTAATGTCGTTTGCGTTTCTTGTTTGCGCACGTGTAAGCACGGGTGGTAGACGTACAACATAAAGTGCGCGGTTTTTAAGTTCGCAAACTTACTCGGCTCGACGTCGGTGACAGACGTGAAGCTTGCTCGCACCGTATCATTTTATGAGTTTAATCGACTGTCTTTTGAATTATAAGATGATCAGAATTTCGTAAGTGTTTGCGATTAAAATTTTAAAAATATATTACGTTTTAGTTACCTACCTAAACTAATCATTGAATATCAAAGACCAGTCCAGAAGTGTGACAGTTCGAGAAACAGAACTATCGCTACAGAATAGAGAATATGCTATCGCTCAAAGGATAAAAATTAGAAATACTGTCGCTTTGTGATGACTTTGGACTAGACTAGTGTAGAATGAGACACAAAACGCAAAATAAATTTTGAAAAACAAGGTCCATGTGCCATTAGAATCTTGTTATAAAATCATATAATGAAGAATTGGTGCAGACGAAACTTTCAACACTTCAAAATGACTATTTTAATAATATCCGTTACCTACATAATGTTGATTTGCACAGAAGAAATTAATAATGCAGTAAGAACCTTGTTCACGCAATGACTTATTAAATTGTTATTCAAGGCCCGGTTGTTTCAATTTGGATAAATAAAAGTTCGTTTAAAAGCATAGATTTTTACGGAAACGGATTTCAGACTTGTCAAATTTAATTTTTGACAGTTCGGAAACCAATAAATTCACTAGTAAGTGCAAGTTAAAATATTGTATTCATTTCTATTGGCGAAAAACTCTTTGAATATGATAAGAATGACCTTGAATATACTTTCTCTAAAATGCCAGTGAATGATGGACTCACTAGAAAATCAGATTCACTGTAACATATACACTAAAATGGGGCGAAAACAATAACCTTTTTTAAACGTTTCCAAATGTCAAGTGATGAGTGTATGCGAACACCATGATGAAAAAATTAATGGAAAACTTTTGAGTGTGATTGATGAAATAAGAGATTTAGACGTAATTGTAGACAAAAATTTTATGTACCCCATTGCACAGTCGATAGAGGATTAAGAGACCTAGGTTTCTTACTGTAGATTAATGTAGCAAAGATTAGAAAAAAAAAACTTAAACTTTCATATTATTATTTAAGAATCTGATTAGACCGGTATCAGAATTTAACTCGGCTTTGAGTCCTCATTATGCTGTTCATATGAGTAATTTAGAGAGAGTAAAAAATAAGTTTCTTCGATTTATATCAATTTTAAACCAAACATACCGTCGAGTAACATTGGTTATATTTAGTATAATAACATTAATATACTAAAAGAATAGAGACGGATCTTGTCATTTTAGACAAAATAATTTATACTCCTAATTATAAACAAATACATGACTCAGTTGTGGCCTTGTATGTTATGGTCGTATCGTTCATATTTCGGTCTCTAGATACTTTGGATCCATAGTTCAATCGTTCATCGTTCGTGTGAACTGGATTGAGCTGGAATTGGGAACTATATCCCTAGTTCAGTGCAATTAACTCGTTCATTAAGACCCGTTCATTCGCGAAATACCTACCTCTATATGTCGACCACAGTCAAAAGACCATTCCCTAGCTTTGTCTGGTAAGAAGAAAGCGGGGGAAAGTTGTCAAGCCCGTATTACAAGCCTCAATATGATATTCCAAATAAATACATATTTTTTAATTTAAAAAATGTGACTTTCTTACTAGAAAAACTTATTTTGTGTTAATTTTTTGCGTCGTAACAACACACATATTTTTGCGCACATTCTTTTGAACGCGGTCTAGCTATAGTAACAAGTAGCGCGATTACAAAGTTGGTGTGAATTAAAGAACGGTGCTCCGATCAAATTCGTGTGTAGTGACTTAAGTTAATTTGTAAAACTTTAATTAATTTCAAATGTTTCATTTGCCTCCCACATCCGCGACCTCGTGATAATATATAAGTTTGCAAATAAAGCCATGTATTCACTAGGGGAAAAATCGCGAAACATTCCGCTCGACATGTCGCATCAACATCTACGCTCATGTTTCGGGGACAATGACGCGGTCAATTGACGTGTACACACCGGGACTCGCATATCTTGTCGCGGAAATGTCATCCGATGAGGTTATGGATGACAGCTGCGGTATCACATTTGGCGAAAACGGGGTTCCGCGTAACTCGAAATGTTTTTTTGGGTCGCAATTTCAAATTAACGAGGTTTTACTGTAGTAAATTGAATATTATTAAAAGCAAGGTCCTTTTTGCAAATAATTATTGTTTTCCAGACGTCGCGGAAATATATCGCCCTATGAGGTTATGATGATAGCCGCGTATCTGTTTATGTTAATGAGTTTATCGAAAAGTAAGAGGAGAAAAAAGAGAAGAATGCGAAATTATTAACTGCAAATAGAAAGAAGGACGGACATTCTATGCGATCTTCGATCGATACAGCTCGATGAGTTCGAGAACGATTTCGTTTCCCCGCATTGTCATCTTGACAGATACAGCGCATGCGTATTCACTTGTAACATACCACGTGGTACTGACGCTCCGCGGAATGTTGCAGTGAGTACGCTCGGGCACCGTGCGCATGGCAACGTTGCCACGGCACGTAGAAATGCCGCGCATGCTGTTGAGGGACAATTTGTCCCCTAGTGAATACATGGCTTAAAGGCATATTTATTTATCGAGGGCCTGAGAACGAAAGTGAAGCAAGTAGCATCTCAGCGAGGAGCAGAAACCAGTTTTCAGAAGACCTCAGCGCGACTGCAGTAGTTCAGTACACATTGATAATACTACAGATCAGCTGTGGCGAACCTTTTTCTGCGTTTAAAGTATATGACAGACTCTTAAAAAACGCCGTATCAGATGGATAAAAAAATCTCAGCGTCAAAATATTTTTGTGCGAGCGGAACACGGCCCCGTGTGAGCAACTAGCACCCATCACAATTGACGGGTATAAAAGCAAAGGCAGCAATATCCAAAAAAATAATAAATGTATTGAGATGAAAAATTTAAAATGTACTGAATTCTAGATTTTATTTGTCTATCTCTTCCAAAATCATGTTTCCTATAAATATATATTTATTTCCTGTAAAAAACTAACCCATAAAAACCAAGATTTTATCATACTCCCTTTCTCATTTACTAGTTGAAACAGGTTTGGCGCTTACCCCACGCGTTGGGCTCGAGTCGGGCGACGCTACGAAAGGGAGTAATAAAAAATGTCGAAAAATACAAAATTATACTATAATTATTAATTGTTTTAAACGAAAATTTGTTACATCATTTTTATCGTCGCCACGAGTCTGCCTGCAAAGTTCTCGAATGGATCACGGGAAAAGGGTTAAAAATCGATCCAAAGTTTTTTCGACAGACAAGCAAGCAGACGCCACGAGTTAAAAGAAAGAGAGTAAAAATATATATTGAATGCAGTCACCGAGGATTACTAATTTAGAATGTAATGAATTGTAAATTTTATTTATCTATCACTTCCAAAATCATGTTTCCTATAAATTTATAGGCAATATTTCCTATAAAAACTAGAATTCATTACGTTCTATATTAGTAATCCTCGATGACTGCTTTCAATTTTTTTTGGATATTGTTACCTTTGCTTTTTATACACCTCAATTTATTTATTTATGTATGGATGATTTATATAACGCCGTTTTCGGGAGAACTCACCTCAAGGGCGCTTTGTACATAAATATTATATAAAAAAACAATTTACCGACTAAAAAACTTAATTACTATTTATTACTTATACACTGGATCGTATGCAAAAAATGGAATCGAAGGTTAAAATTATAGTTAAGAGGGCCAGGAAAAATAAATTATATGTTTTTTCAGTGGAGACATTAGGTACTATTTTAACTATTTCATTCTATACGTCTTTGTAAGATTGTCTAAATAGGCGCGTCTTTAGTTCTTTTTTGAACTGTGGTAAGCTGTCTGTCTCAGTTTGTTTGGTAGTTTATACCATAACTGTATCGAACGAAACCGCGGTCATCGAAGATAATTTTTACTTCAGCTAACCTACTTCTAATGGATGTTAATGCTGAACGAAGTGTTAGCTGTCTATTATTTGCGGCAAATAAACAATTGAAAAGACTTGTGTTGGGAAGGAGATAGTTCATAAATCGACGTGGTTCACTATATGTGATTAAAAATTGTTAAAAGTATTAAAGTTATTATGTACATTTCTTCTGCGTCATAGCTATTAACCCTTTGAGTAGTATGGCCGCACATGTGCGGTGGCACTCGATTGGATCCATATACAGTATCGCCGCGTATGTGCGGCCGCACGGAATTTTTCAAATTTATCTATGCCACTTATTTATAAATAACACAAATATATCTGTCAAATCATTTCTACATGTTATAACAAAATATTCGTTATTAGTGAGGAAAAAATGCATGAAAAATTAACTCACAGATCAAAGGGTATGTAATATTTCTTGATGTTCTCTTATACCAGCAAACATTTGCTGCTTGAGAACTTATTTTTCTTATTTATTTTTTATTACATTTGTAATTAGTCGGTTTCTACATGTCTGAAATGGAAATTAATAAAATTACTTTAATTAAAAATAATAGCTCAGTAACCCTATCCACGTGTCATAGGTTAACCATCTCTGCCATAGATACAGATAAGTCGGTATTTCCCGAATACCGCAACGCCGACTTCCTGCATCTGCTATGTACAGTTCTCGGAACCGTGATAAACCGGACAAATGTTATTGTAAAGTATTAAATATTATTATAATAAAATCACGCTGTGATTTATACATTTTAATCCGACAGTGTAAAATGAAAAAAAAATTAATGACGGCTGGCAAAAATTATTTTGGCCAAGCAAGAAACACGGACGTTCCAAACGGTTCCAATGGATGACATTCAAAAGTTTCGTAAAGAAGAGTACAAAAGAGCTCAACTCCCAACCAACATTTGTCATCTTCTTGCTATGAACTCACCTAATCTGATAGCGATTATATCAAAATTCTTGTTAGTAAATGACATAAATATATAATTAATGGTACCCTTTCTTCGCAACATCTCATATATAAATTGTAAAATGGCACAAATCGCCCTTTAAGGGCGGATTGCCTAATTTTAAGAAGAAGAAGAGAACAGAAGAGTTCAGCGTAG
This sequence comes from Agrypnia vestita, assembly GCA_016648135.1. Taxonomy (NCBI): domain Eukaryota; kingdom Metazoa; phylum Arthropoda; class Insecta; order Trichoptera; family Phryganeidae; genus Agrypnia; species Agrypnia vestita. The sequence continues at coordinate 130,760 of JADDOH010003612.1, read as the reverse complement.
TGACGATCAAACGTTATTATAACCGGTTATTTTCGGTACAGTTATTTGGGATTTGTATCTGATTCTCAGGGTTGAAATGATTAAAATCAGTGATTTTTTTTAAATCAATGATTTAAATCAATTCCTTTTTTACTGCAACCAAATAAGCCAAAAAGTGTCAAGGGACTTCCCCCGGCAAAAGAAGAGCCTTTCACTGGAGTATTAGTCGATAAACAAGTCACAGAAAACCGCCCCTACTGATTGGTGGATATGAAAAAATGTATAACAGAAAAATTGGATATAATCAAGCAAATGCTAATTAAGTACTTCTTTGTTGCTTCTTCCGCTAGGGACGAAAGAATATTTTCGGCATTCAATTTGGTGCACAGCAAAATAAGAAATAGGTTAGGCACCGAGAAGGTGGCCAAATCAGTCTTCCTTTTGAAAAAACTGAATTCGTATATATTAGAAAACCAATTAAAACATAACATTTAAGTTATATGTAAGTATTATGATATTATTATAGATTTATGTTCATTTATTAACAAATTTTTTATTTTCCTTATTATTTTTTTGTGAAATATGAAAAATGCTATTGTGTTTTAAAAAAATTATTGACTGTTAGAAGAAATCAATGTTAATTTTATTAATAATTAAAATAAACAAAAAATACATCGCGTTTTTTCCCAACAATAACTGACTACCAAATTAAAAAAGATCGAAATGTTAAAAAAATACGATTTAAGTCAAACAAATCCGATTTTTTTTATCGTGATTTTATATTAAAGAAAACACATTATTATTGTGAAGTTGCAATTTCAGAACAAAATTCTGTGAATTATTCAACAATTTTTTATTAATCGATTGGAAAAGACATACAGACAAATCAAATTAACGAAAAAATATAACCGGGATTCGAATCAACGGACCTCCAGTCTATCCGGGAATGGCGCGTTATCCAATTTCGCCACGGCAGTCTGGTAAGTTAACGAAAAAATTTCGACCTTATATGTAGTCTCCTTTTAATTGATTAACATTTGTATTCCATTAAAGCAATCCGATTTTTATAATTCAATAGTCACAAATACCTTTGTGCATCTATTTTTTATCATGATTTTTATCAACCCCACTGATTCTACCGATGATTGGTAACTAAGATATAATTTGTATACTGCCGATAGTTGCCGACCAATTCCGAAAAATTCATTATCCATGCAATCAGATACAAATCTCAAAAAATTGTCAGTATGTCACCGGATAAAATACCATCACTAATTGAGCGAACTATGAACCATATTATATAACATTGCACACTTCGTCAATTTTCTCGTGACGACATTTAATGTCTTTGATATTTCTCGTATAAACATTATACGTACATAAATTAAGTGAGTCCCGTTTATTTTGACTTGGAATATTATAGCGATGTTGTTATCCTGAGAATGGGGGGGGGGCTATTTATTATATTTTGTACGTAGAGTAAAACGACACAACCGATACAATCCAACCTCAACTGACAAATCTCTTTAGACGGGAAATCAGTTTCATTAGAGTGCACGCAACATTATGATGTGTAGGACGGATTTGTCTCGGAGCGAGCTGTCACTCAATGCCAAGTGTGTTTTGTACGCAAAGTGAATTACCAACTGATGCATACCGATCTTTACCGAAATCGTGCTCGGGTTTACATTACAACACTACAAAAAATATTAGTTCATTCAGGTTTTTATTCCAAAATTAATAGTAGCGAAAATATTCTCGAATGACACAGGTATTTAGTAAAATGTCACAATGAGACAATATATTCAATCAATCGATTTTGATATCAATAAAATTTCAAATGTGCCGAGAATCGATTCCAATAACTCTCTTAAGCTAAGCCAGCGATCTGCCATCTTAGCTACTGGCCCAGTAGACTGTTGTATCAAGTTGTCATGTATGACTGGTATCAATGTTAAAATTGATTAATTTCTATTTTATTTATTTAACTGAATTTATGAATATTTTTTTGAGTCATAAAACATATTATTTGCAGGGATGGTATAACACATATTTTCAATAAAGTGATTAATCTACATGTCGGCTTCTGAGTTATCCTCGCCGTGTAAACATTATAGAAGAATGACTTGTTAATACACCTGAATTAATTTCCTTTTTATTGATGTATACTTATTTTGAAAAGCAAAAAGGACAATACTGAATAATGATAATAAAATGCATAGATTTTTTTGCACCTTGAGGCAACAATATGTATTTATTGATAGCTGAATCAATAATATGGAAATTGATTTCCGGGTATGAATATTTATTGCATGATAACTCTGTATAGCTCTAGAATAAGCAGTACTTCACCAGAGAATAAATTCAGACTTACACATACCTAACATCAGAAATTTATGTCTTTTGTGTGGTGAACGAACCATCAACAATAAATATAATTGCACATATCAATACGCGGAAGAATGCTACGTGAATAATGGATGACCATCAAAGTAATAAGAAGGAATTGTACAAGAGTGAGTTGAGAGGAATCTCATTATTATACCTGTCAACGCAGGTCGCTTCCATGTTTTGATAATTTTGAAACGTCTGAGAAAGAATGGTGCGAGGATGAACACTGCAAAAACTAACCTGATACCAGGCGCGTGCAGTGAGAACAAGAAGAAATTTAATTAAACCGTATATCTGGGAAAAAAAATCGAAATTAAATATTTATCTGGCGGAATATTATGAAATATTAAAATCTTAATAAAATGTTAATTATTGTAATTTAAATATTCTGAGATATCTCTTATTTCGGTTTCTTTTCAAAATATATGCTTAGGAGAATGTCACGCTTCTTGTTCCCACTGCACGCCCCTGCCTGGTGCTATTAACAGAACACCTGAAATGAAAGCAACATTGCAGCGAAATCCGGTCATTTACGAAGAGGACGTTTTATAGCTGGTATATTGCTCAACTTTGAAAGGATTTTGTGGGATATGTTCAAAGACGTATGTGTATTAGAAATGCAAAACTGGAAAGAGATGGCACATAGTAAAAAAGGAAAATTCTCGAGGAGACCCACCGAGGGTACAGCCAGTAGTGATGGTGTAGGTGGTATTACTAAACTTATCTAAGTTTACTAAGTCCCAAGTCGTACAATTGTTAAAGTTCTCCTTGGAAATATTATACTTTTCACCTTCATAGGATCAAATCAAAATAAATAAATATATTGATTCAGTTAGAGCTGTCGATTGAGATTTATGTGCTGTAAATAATATTGATTACTGTTTTGATTAACAATAATAGAATTATGCCTATTCAATTAAAATATCACTTTTATTAATCTAAGATTTTGGCCACTTTTACAAACAACCACCAAAATTCAATTGAGCCATTGCCTAATAAGCCAGAACACTCTGATTATTGGTTAAACATTACACAAAACATTTCCCAGCAAACAATAAGCTAAATCTTCATTTATAAGCTCCACTAGCTATAATGACTAAACAATATTAAATATTATAATACTCCTAAGAATAGGTGTAAAAGTATTTGTGTCAATTGTGCAAATCCTTATTTCTGATTCTCACAATAATTTCATTTACACAATAAATTGTCTATCACAGCCTATAGATTGTCTCGCAGTCTACCACCATTGGGAAATAATTTGATTGAAATAACATTGGAAGAAACATTTGATGCAATATTTATAAATAATTACATGGATACTACTAATATTAATATAACATCTGCATCATTTGCAGGTACAAACTCTTTTATTATATATGCTTTGAATAAAGGAATCTTTTTTCTACTAATTAAGCGCAACTTCACAACTGAAATGCACTATTATAAACGAGAGAAATTCAATGTACATCTGAAAGGCGCATGAATACATTATGTTAATACCTCATTAATAAAAAATATGTTTCTAAGCGTACGGCGCCATTTACATTAATTTTTAATGCTCTTTGAAAGACGTCGACACCGAGAGTAAGTAATTACGATACTTTAAGCACGCAAATTTTAAATTTTAAGAAATATTAAAGAAAACATACGACGAACGCCGTCAAGTGACATTTGACATTATTCGCCAATTTTTTCAACGATGGGCCGAGTCGTGTCAATAGCAGAGGTAATAATCGTCGCACTACGAAGTCTGAATGAAATGTACTTACACTTCTAATATACGGTCTCCTTTCCTAATACCAGCTTGCTCAGCAGCACCTTTTTCCAACACTGCACTGACATGTTGAAGGGGCGCATACAGTTCGCCGTTTATCGACCTCAGCTGCCCCCCTTCGGACACTTGACCACGCACATTAAATCCAAACCCTGTTTCTGTTTTATAAATAGTTACACTCCGCGGCCCATTCGGCGACATCCTCTTTTCGTTTTGAATGTTTTCGTCGGTTTCCGCATCAGCCATATTAGATTTCTGACATTCTTAAACCAGTGCACCAGCCGCTGGCGCCACTCACTGAATGTGCGCGTGGCGGATTCACACACTAAATTGTTTTTGGAAAAATTTTCTAGGAAGGTACCTACTGCATATTGAGATATAAAAGCGAAGGCAGCAATACCTATCGAAAAAGAAAAAATTATAATACACACGATGTTTATTATAATAAACAGTTTATAAAAGTGCCAAAGTTATAGAGCTGACACAGAAACACTTGTAGTTGTAGATTAGGCGGTCTAGCCGCATATAGAGTACTCAGATTATCGTAGATTCCAGTAGACTGTAGTAGAAAAAAAAATCCAAAACCTTAAACAAATGTTTTGAACGCAGTCACCGAGTATTTCTAATTTAGAATGTACTGAATTATAGATTTTATATACCTACCTATCTAGCCCTTATAACATCATGTTTCCTAAAAATTTAATGGCTATATTTCCAATAAAATGTCGAATTAAGTATATTCTTAATTAATAATCCTCGATGACTGGATTTTTTTTTAATAGTGCTGCCTTTGTTTTTATACCCCACATAAAGTTTCCATTGGAAAAGATTTGATGAGAAAAACAGTAGAAACTCGTTAATTCGAAATTCAAGGGGCCCAAAAAAATTTCGAATTCTTTGGAACCCCGTTAATTCCAAATTTAAGGTACCAAAAAGAATTCACTTAACGATTATTAAATTCGCCAAAAATCCTAAAACTATATAGAAAAAGCCAATAATTTTGTGAAAAACGTATATATTTTTACATATTTTAAGAAATCATTTTGAAAACGCAATATTATTATGCCTTTACAAAGATGTCGACATTTCTATTACTAAAGTATCCAATATTGACTGACATATTTGCTGCTCTTGCTTTCGAAAAAAAAAAATTTTTTACATTTAGTCACGTTTGGATGTTTGGATCTTACGTAATTCACGATTTCACGTAATCGAAACTGTTTAGTTATCATTCAATTTATGGAAGGTTTATTCAATCTTACTCAAATTGAATTTTCGATTTCGCTTTTTTTCTGACTCAGTTCAATACACAACACAGTTATTAGAAATACAACCGTCCACAAACGTGTGAAATAATAAGATTAATAACTGCTTACAAAGAAAATTTAACAACACAAACACATACCAATAGAGAAATTTAATAATTTCAAAGATGAATTAGTGTAAACTTAAACCGTCTGCGAATATCAATTTTTTTATAACTTGTTAAAAAAAAATCGAATTATGTGACATAAAATATATATATTATTATATGGGGCTAAAAATTATTTCGAATTACTGTAGTTTTCGAATTATCGAGATTTATCTATTAGAAAATTAACATTTTGGGACTTGGAGGTTTTAAAAGTTTCGAATTATGGTGAATTTAGAATTGTCGGGGTTTGAATTAACGGGGTTATATTGTTTTATTGCGAGTATATTTGGCATAACAACTCAGGGCTAGAACAATAATCGTAAGTTCCTGTATTTCAAATAAACATGAAATAATGTTGTCATTAGCATTGTTTCACTATTAGATTACTGACTTAAGTAAGTTTATAGGTTTAAAATTGAGTTGGATATGTTGAGTTACATGTAAAAGATATTATTTAGGCTACATAGATAATTTAAGTGAATGAAAATATGAAAGAATGAACAAATCGAAAAGGTTGTTTAGACAATGTGCTGAAAGTATTTAGGATAGTAAGGTGCAAAGCTTTAAATGAGATGTGAATTAATATTTTTACACACTTTGAAAAAATGTAAATGAATAAATATTATAAGCATTGAATTATTGAATTGGATTGTTAATATTGAATAGAATGAATACTGAATGATCATTATTTTTACATCCTTTCTTTTAACTAGTGGCGTCTGCTTGCTTGCTTGACGAAAAAATTTTGGATCGATTTTTAACCCTTTTTCCGTGATCCGATCGAGCTGAAACTTTGCAAGTAGACTCGTGGCGACGATCAAGAATATCTATCAAATTTTCGTTAAAAAAATAATAATATTAGTATAATTTTGGATTTTTCAAATTTTTAATGATTTCTCACACAATTCAGTAAGTTGTATGGAGATTCCGACGCATATGGTAGACACGAAATCCGACAATGAGAAAGGGAGTATTGTAAAAACTTGGTTTTTATGGGTTACTTTTTTTTAGCAATTTATTCTGCCGAAAAAATACCGACGGCACTTATTTACGCTCCATAAAACCATCTAATTTCCCATAGTGGAAGGGGTAACAAAAATCATATAAATAAGTCAACTATGCGTGGGATAACCACTGTTTGAAAATGGCTTAGATACCCGAAATAGCAGTTACATTTAAATAATACTTCACACAAACTCTCAGAACCTTACAAAAATATTTATGAAAATTTAATTTATCTTACATTTCAACAAAAACAAATAATAAAAAATAAAAATGTTTCCTTTTTATCGGAATCGGAATATATACTAATAAAATGTGGCTCTTGGTTAAAACTCTGATAATCGTGTTTGGGCCAGTCGTATCAACATGGATTATAGTAATCTTTGATTAAAAGCATAGATTTTTTCGAAAAAGGGTTGTGTGATTGGTGGAAAGCGGAATGATCTATGGTTTGAAAATGATTACTATAATCCAAATTGGTACAACCAGCACTTGGCGTTAAAAATTTTTTCATAGTAATGTTGACCTATGATCAACTAAACTGCCATCACACCATTTCCTCGCAACTCCAACGCAACAAATCCTGGCACTTTTTCTGACGCACTACTCCTGCCTCTTTCATGTTCATTCATGCTAATTCTATGTTCTGTGATTCATACATATCGATTTTTGAGGCTCCCAACAAAATCTTATCCTGTATCTGATTTACCTGGCCACGCTAAGTATTTCTTGTGTCATGTCAATATTTGTAATCATTTTCTCATATTTCTTCTTTCATTCAACACGGCTATATCACCTAAGAAAATTCAAATTTATTATTATAGTCATTATTTAGACCATCATAAATTTTGACCTTCGAAAATTAATTAAAAACTGGAGTGGTATCAAAACTGACAATATTAAACAAACAACAAACTTATTGCCTAAGGCCAGTGCCATACTACGCCGATCTTCCGTTGCGTAGAATCAGCAAAGCGAATGGAATGGAAAGGAATATAGGGGCGTTCCGTCGCGGAAGATCGGCGTAGTGTGGCGCTGGCCTTAGGCAATAAGCCTGTTGTTTGTTTAATATTGTAGGTTGTATGGTATGAACTTTTTAGACTCCTTACACATATAATATTTTCTATTTTTCTGAACTGAAATAAACTATTTACATAGTATTTTTTTAAATTTTGCTGTAGTAAACATGAATAACTCCAGTAGGGGGTTAGGCGAGAGGCTAGTAACCTCTCCCTGTAAAACACCACAATCGCGAAATCTACGGGAGTCTGAGGCTCGATTTGAGCTGTAGCACTATCAGAGAGAGAGAAACATGAATAAAAATCAGTAAAAATATGTATTGTAAACATTGCACTAATTAGATAACATTTTAAACTTTATTTACCTTTTATATTTTACGCTAGCGATGAAACCCACCAAACCCCAAAAAATTACGGGATATAATAATAATTAATAATGACCCTTGGGTGTAACCTGAGCCATGCGCTGATTGACATGTCAGACTCGGGTGCCTGGGCCTCATTAGCGGCTAGTCATCATCAGTGTTGTTGTAATTCCAGTGAGTTAAGGACAGCCAGACGGAAATTCAAAGTTAGGATAGTTGATTTATATAAAGTTATATGTATTTGTAATCTGTAGTATTGAACAGTGCGTACTATAGATTACTACATGTATATATGTATTTTTGTTTATACGGTCGTTTAATGCAGTATATTTATGTACCTTTTTTCAAAATTTCCCTTTCTCCACAGATGGTCTCTTATTCCTGAGAATTATGCCAACACACTTCACTCTTTGGTTTCTCCATCCGTTTCTTTATCCACCTGCGCTTTTCTATTATATGTACTACCCATCTCTCTAATTACAATCTTGCAGTATTTGTAGATAACTTTCTGCTTTGGCTAACGATTTATGTAATCCATTGCATAATGAATTATTAATTAATAAAACCATGGAAAATGAAAAAATAACATTTCGCTACAACGTATGTAACTGAACGACCAATGCAAAATGTAATGTCCACAGACCACCAAAATACATATATAGACATGAAATAACATAATTTTTTTGGTAACATGCTCTGGGTCTACTGCTGGGTCCATCACATTTATTACGAGCTTGTAAATTTTGAAATACATAATTATGAAAATTTCAAACTAAATACTCTCAAAAGTATAATGTCTTATTAAATAAGTTGCACTTTATCAAAAAAAAGACATTTTACTTGAAGAGTCTCTGTTTGGAACTAAATTTAAAAAAAACAATGTCTAGTGTAAAAAATGTTTTGTTGACTAGGGATATAATTATAAAAGAACAAATATTTTAACTCTATTATAAATGTGTCTTGAATATACACGAGGGGGAAAATATTCTCGCTTTGTCCCAAACCTCTCGCCTAAAGAAGGGGTTTCGTTCATTTCTGTACAATTTTACTTTCTGTGGTAATGTATTCTAAATACTTATGCTCTCTATATAAGGATGCCAATCTGTAGCAACTAACTTGCTTGGAGGACAAACTAACCATGAGATATTAAGTGAGTTTTATAGTAAAAAATAAATAATTTCTCCTGAATAGAGAGAGGTATATTTTATGCAGGTTATTTAACCAAGAAAAGGTTAAGCTTAGTTTGAAAACGATGTTTGTCAGAACTCAATGATGTTTGGAGACAAAGAGATGTGAATATGTACATTGGAACTTGACTTACAAGCGTAATTCGTTTCATTAACTTACTAATACCTCTTAACACTCATGTCAAAGCAAATTTCCCCATAGTAAATAAAAAAAACAATTATGTAGATAATTCATTCCAAGATCCAAAAATATTCATATCAAAATAATGAACATAAAATATATAGAACTAAATTTTTAATTATTTAAATTTATCACGAAAGACTATATTAATCTAATCTCTTTTGTACATTTTACAGATCGCCTTAATCTCAATCGAAGTGACTAATTTCTCAGCCTCTTTCATCTCATCCTCAGATGAGCTCTCCTCTGAAGCCTCATGCTGTTGCTTGTGATGCAGAGCCATTAGTTCTTAGGTCAGCTTCTAACCTGGTTCTTTCACCAGCTCTTGAATCCATCCTCATTCACCTCCAGTCCCATTCTTTTTCCCAAAGACACAATTTCATTGACAATTGGCAGCTCCCGTTCATGAGCGAACCCATCATTGCAATACAAACAGCATACATGATTTTATACACTTCTTTAAAGAATATTCTTGTTTACTTAACATATTTGCAATCTTCTTCTTGTGTCCTATTCATTTAACTGCAATATCATTACGTTTTTAATTTATTTACAATATCTAATTACAATATCCAAGTAACTAATAAATTGTATACAGTAAAACCCCCTTCACTCAAACCCCGATAATTCAAATTTTTTCAAAATCCACAAGCCCCAAAATGTTAATTTTATAGTAAATCAACAAATATGTCAATATCGGGTATTTTCATATAGAAATGTTGCGATATTTGTATTAGCATAATAAAAGTTGTGTTTTCGAAATAATTTCTTGAAATATGCGAAAATACAGACGCTTTGCACAAAATAAATGATTATCATGAGTTTTACGATTTTTGGTAAATTTTGCAATCGCATTGCATCAATTTTTTTTGAACCTTGTTTTTCAAGTAAACTGGGTTCCGTTCCGCGTGATTCGAAATGTTTTTTTTTTGGTCCCTTGAATTTCGAATGAACGAGATTCTACTGCATCGTATTTTGTCCTCATTTTTGTTGTAAACCTGTTCATCTCCGTATAGGTTCATCCTAGTGGCTCATTTCTTTATACATATGTACAGTAAAACACTGTTCATTTGAATCCTGATAGTTCAAAATTCGCTATATTTCGAACCCACAAGTGCCAAAACTTTAATTTCATAGTAGGATTAGCCCCGATAATTCGAAAACCCCGGTAATTCTAAATAATTTGTAGCCCCTTGAGCCATAAATCAATACATTTTAATTCACATTCGATATTTTTTCAAACAAAATTGAAAAAAAATATTTTGATTTTTCGCAAGTGAAAACAAGAAATATGTCAATACCAGGTACTTAAGTAGTAGAAATGTCGCAATCTTTGTATTATAAGCATTATAACATTTTCGAAATGATTTATTAAAATATCCAAAAATATAAATCAGTGCACACGTCAGGTCACATAATTTGATTTCGTTTAATAAGTTATAAAAACTAATAATGCCTGCGGCTTTTGATCATGCTCACTCGCGTAGGGGTTCCTTTATGAATTTCGCGGCATTGAGGAATCCTACATAAGCCTTCTTCAGTTGGCTGCCGTAATATGAGCGGCTAATTTTAGTTTAATTTTTAATTTTCTTTGTAAGAAGTTATTACTGACATATTATTATTTCACGTATTTGTAGACAATTGTATTTCTAATAACTGTGCTGTGTGTTGATCTGGGTCAGAAAAAGACGAAATCTAGTGAAGATTGAAGAAGCCTATCATAAATTCTAACTATTTTCGATCACGGGCATCGAAACATGACTTTATTGAAAAAAAAACATGATTTTTTTGCAAAAAAAACAAATGAGAAAAGCAAATATGTTTAGCAAAATAAAATTTGCGATCTTTGCATTAGCATAATATATATTGTGTTTTTGAAATACTTTCTTGTAATATGAAAAACACACACACGTTTCTCACAAAATTAACTGCATTCTTCATGAATTTTACGACTTTGGCAAATATCATAATCGCATTGTGATTTTTTTTGGGTCCCTTGAATTTCGAATTAATGAGATTCTACTGCATTTTAGTTCACAACAAATAAATGAATTAGGCCAATTTTCTCCAGGCAGGGTTCCCTTGGTTAACTCACGCCAAGCTTGATTTTGAGTCAACTCACAATGTTGAAATGATTTTTCCAAAGTCTCCGAGGATAAGTAAACTTTTTATAAATTTCATTTAAAAATATGAATTGAAAAACCAGAGATGCTACGTTCATAGGTAAAAATTATCAAAATGCTGAGAACTAATTGGTTCAGAATAAAACCAAAAATAAGGAATATATTACGCTTTATTTCACACATACGAAAAACTTGGCATACAATTAAATCTATTTACATACAAGGGGAAAACAGAATTATTTATGTCATCTAACTAACCTAATGAATAATAATCATCGCAACTGGATAAAATTATTCAAAACAATTAAATACTAAACAAATTTATGAACAATTAGTATATTATCACTGCAAAATATTTAAAAAGAAAAAATTAAAAATTTAGAAGAAAAAAAGGATGCTTGGCTCAGTTGAAAGCTTAGTAGTTATAATTAATTTAAGAAAAGTAATCTCATAAAAGAACTTTCTTATGGTGATTAATAATATACACTATTGTGGAGAAGGTTATACATAGAATCAAATAAAATAAAATAAAGTTTTAGCAGAAGAGTTAAAACTATTATGAACCGTTCCAATGAAGAAATGTTTTACAAAAGCAAATATAACACTTTGTATTTTTCTTTCACAACAAGAATAATATTAAATAACTGCAGTGACTAATATTAAGATCACAATGTGGGATTAATGGCTTCATTTTTCTCCGATACATAATACGACTAACTACAAAGGTACTGCTTGGAAGTGTTGGAATACAGAGTCACGATCCAAAAGTATGTGTAAGGAAAGAATTGACAAGTATGCAAATTCCATATTATTATTTTTAAAAAGTGAGAATAATTCCAGGACAGAGAATGAATCTCGATTCTAAGAAAATACAGTTTTATCATTCTTGACGTCAATATGAACAAAATTTTTACATAATGTTTGGAAAATAGCTCAGCGGCAAAACCAGTTAATTTTTTACCATTGGCATACGACATTTACACGGCGTATAATATGAACAGTGGATGTAATTCACTTTTATACATTGACAACACTTGGAATGAATTAATCAATTATTTATAACAAATCAAACATTTTTCTATGCACAATTATGATAAGTCATGAAACAACCATTAGTTTATCCCTGTTTCTATATTATATCCCTGTACTCCGGTGTGATAAAGTTCATTCAAACCACTCATCACACAATTTATAAATATGGTATTAATATAAATGGCGTCAAATTTCAGTTGATTAAACTGTAATTCATTGTGTTTTACATAGTTGACATTCAACAACCTAAATCTTGTATGAAACAGAGAGAAACAAAATCTTATATCTTTGAGTATGATAACTTTATTTTGCGCTGTTTTCATTCGTTATTCGGCCCTTTGATGGTTTATATTATAAAGATATTGAAATATGACTCCTACTGATTGCGTCAGACTTGTTGCGTCAGATCACAAGAAATATCCAAAATTACGGAACATTGACGGCTATTTTTGGAATAATCATTACCACCTTCAAAGGTTTCTGAACCGAGGAAATACGAGCCATAAATAAACATAAAACAAAGATGTAGGACACATTTTTGATTACCTGCCTAAAAAAGATTTTTGAGAGGCAATGTCATGCGACATTTGTAGAATATGGAAAATATCTGTAACACAATTTCCGGTGAAAGGAAGTAACAGTTATAACTTGAAAGTAAAGTGACTCCCATTCAATTTATTCTGATTGATTTACTTAATTTCGTATGCTCAACAATAAATAAATTAGTCAATATACTCTGAAACCACTTTGGAATAATATAATTAAAAGAATCAATAATATGCCAAGTAGAACAAATGTAATTTGAAAACAAACATTTTACTACACAAATTTATACATAATATTATAAGTAACAGAAACAAATCTGCAGAATATTATTTGATTTTAAATACATTTCTTATACAAATCTGAGTTATTTAAACATATCAATTTTTTAAATAAAATCTATCTATGTAATGTGGGAGTGATGATATAAATCTGTATTTTCTGTGACCCTATCAATTCTGCAAATGATGACTCATTGATTCATCAATGACCTAAAAAGTGGTGGATATAATTTTTTATTCCGGGAACGTTTTGGAATAAGAAGAACCAACATCAGACAGGCTGACGCCAAACAATATGTTAGTAATATAATAAGATCACAGGAAATATGGTTTTAATTCTAGTTTGGAATGGAAACTTGACACATTAAGTAGTAATGGACATATGATACTTTCCTGAAGTGCGATATCATGAGGTACTGAATGAACGGATAAGTGTTTTATGAGAAAAATATCAACTTTTACTTATATAAATAATAAATTAATCACAAAAATATTTAAGAATTAATAAATATGCTCTTCTTGTACATGAAAATTGGATGTATTCGTCTTTGCTTTGCTCACACAAATTTACATAAAGTTCTAACTATTACATATTTAGCGATAATTTCTATTCATCATGATAATATGATTTCATTAACATCGATTAACAACTCTTATTGAAAATATTTATATATTTATATTGTTGCAATTTTCAAACAGCAAAATTAATGATGCGGATTTTAAGTCTGGTCACAAAATGTGACAAAATAATTAAAATTTATTTTATTTTGTTATTTATTGTTCCCAAAATTTAAGTAAAAATTTGAATTAAAATCTAGTGATTTGATTAACAAACTCCTCTAACCCTTATGTCTAAAAATAAGGGTGGAAAGGATGTAACACAATAATCCCAGGCAAACAGAATAAAATGACGTACCCCTGTATTTTCTTGATTCTCACAAAGCAAAGACAAGTACAATAAAAAGATAACAGACTGCAACAAACTCCATCTATCTTTTTCCAACAAAAACAATTTTTAGAAATTCTCAAAAAATAAACTTTCTCTCAAACAAACAGCCAGTCGTAAATATACACAATATGTATCTGTTAATTTTAATGTTATTTTCGTAGTTCTACAAAGAGGAAATAAGATAATGACAAAGTTTATGTTGACGAGGGGTGCTACGATGATTAAACATGCTACAAAACAAAGTGAGGGAGTATTTATCCAACAAGATAAAACATGTGAATGAATAAATTTACCTACGTTAAATATTATACATATATTGGATTCTAGGTATCAATGAAAAGGGAAAAATCAGTCTTGGCTGGCCAAATACAAGAATTTCTTATCTAGTTCCAATTTACTCGTTTAAATTGCAAATCATACAGAGCAGATTGCGGGTCTGTTAGAAACACGGACCCTAAAGTTACGTTACCTAGAAACAAAACACAATTAGTAATCCCTACACTGGCTGCATTATGGGCGCAAAGCGGGTAATGAACAAATCATATCATGTTTAGGCAGGTTACCATTAAATATAACACTTATAAAAATATATTAACTTGTCGGGAACCAAATGTCCCGGTTTCCTTTTTCGTGCGCCGGCCATTCCAACTGCGGAGACATTCTTGTAAACCGCCCACCGCACTGTTTAACCGCAAGCGCACGCACACACGCAAAACACTGCACTTTTAAAATACCCACATGTACATTGATGCCAAACCACACTCTTCATGTTTAAAAATACTTAATCGTTAAGGTTCTTGTATAAAAATGTTCTTATGCGAATTCTAAGTCACATCACGTCAGAAAATTGTAATTATTATCATACAAAACAACGCACACCGTATGGGCTTGGACCACGAGTGTTCCACCGACCAGGATCAGTATCACTTCACTGCACCGCGCCAGTCTTATCAACATGACGGTATAAAAGGTACCCTTATTTATACAATTTTCCTAATATTTTCTGTACTGACCTTCGAAATTATTCCACGATGATCTAGAAGCAGATTATTATAAGATGATCTGTTTCAAAATGTAGGCGTTGTAATTCCGCATTATGGAGCGGGGAGGGGGGGGGAGGTTCGAGGATAAACTTATTTGAATAATTTTAAATTGATTGACAATATTACTAGATATAGGGTGTACCGAAGTGCCATGGCAGAAAACAGGAAAATTCAATCACAAATGGACAATTTACTAAGAGACAATTCTTTACAAAATCACAATATTAGTATGATAAGAAATATAATAAAAGAGGGACCCGACACTGTTAAGAGTGTTACAAAAAAGCTCGTATTTATCGGAGAGGCTACCCGTGTGACTGATGCATGAATATTTACAAAATGGATTACATATTATATTCATTTTTACTTTAGACCACACGAGGTGAACATTATATTTCAGAATGTCTTTTAGTTTTCGTCTCCATCGCCTCACACGACAAAATTGTTTTGGTACAAAATTTTCAGATCACATTTTAAAACCTCTGCCGAAATACAGACTCGGCCCCGAGCCCTCTCCGGCCCCAGACACGGGCTGGAGAAGCATCCTAGTCAGAATCCTCGTCATTCTCGTCCTCGAAGCCCGTGAGGTCCGCAGACTGGAGGTAGCCCTGCGAGAGAGCGTATTCTATGACGGCCAGATGACAGAAGACGTACTGGTCCGGCATCTGTATGGAGTAGGCTCGCTGGGAGCGGATCTTTTCCACGGTGCCCTTAACATCCACCACTCCCGTGTCCTCGAGACTGGATATGCAAATGTCCAAAGTGCAAAAGGTTCCTGGAAAAAAATTACAATTGTTAGATGAAACAGAATTAATTATTTAACTAGAGAAAGTTTAAAGTAATTTAAGTATTTATAAGTTGGCAGTTCCTATTTCCAACATATTTCCAACATACTTTCAATTAAATCTAAGTGTCCATCTCTTGCCTGTACACTCCTACACCCTTTAACCAATCTAAACAAATAAAGTTAGTAAAAGTTATTCTTTAAGTAACTATTGCAACTGCGCCCTTTCTGATATAAGGGTATATTTACATTGTATGCCATTTATGCCAATTTTTGCATAGTTGTTCTTCACCGATAGGTGTTGCCGCACACATGTCTATAAAGTACAATTTGAGATATAATAAAGATTACACTGAATATACCTTGTCGCTGGGCCTGAGTAGGATTAATATTTATGGTGCACCTTTGCCATTGTGCATCGCCAGACGCAAAAACTAAAACTGACTTCATTTTATTTAACTTGGTTTAATAAAATGTAGTAGTTATTTAAAACAAATCAGTTATATAAAATTAATCATAAATATGTAGTTCATTTTTTCTATTTTTCATTCAATTTATTGATTCTTATATTATTACAAACTACTGTTTTTGTATGTCTGTTCTACAGGCAAATTAGTTAGCAGAATGAAGAATGCTAATAGGTATGCAATACCACTTGAAACTTTGTCACGAGCGCCGACAGGTAGGATCCCGCATTGCGCATAGCGATATTTCAATAGAGAATACGGTGAGCTAAAAATCAAAATAAGTGAACATTCTTCATTGTGTACACCAGTTTTAAAAACATGCACATATACACAATTGCAAATTAAATTTGCAATTAATTCAAGTCATAATGTAGATTCATAAATTAAATCAGTATAAATATTAATAATAAATACATATTAAAATTTTCAATAGGGTCAAGTTTATGCCATATTGCATATGAGGGGTATAAAAGCGGAAGCAGCAATATCCTACTGAGGTGCTTCCGAGATAAGTACAAAAAACCTGTCACTACTCAAGAAAATTTCTCTGGAATCTATGAAACCTACATCTTATTGGAAATAAGTTTTTATAAACACTTACCGCCTCAGTTTTCCTTTGATATATGTGTATAAATAAACATTTAACTTCTAAACATGGATATTGCTGTGTATGCTACGATGTTTTAGTCTAAAATCGAAATCAATTCTCACTTGAGTATGAAGCGGCCATTTTATGACGTTATAGATCCTCGGGGGATGATTGGTTGAAGCGGATATTGCTACCTTTGCTTTTGATACTATGAGAATATTGCTCTCTTTGCTTTTAAGAGTGATTTGCAAACATGATTTTCGAATGTACAAAGCTACATTTCCTATAAAATCTCTAATACAGTACATTCTATCTAAATTAATTATCCTCGGTGACTGCATTTAAAATATATATTTAATTTTTTTGGAAATTTCTGCCTTTGTATGTGTCAAATATAGTTTTATCCAAAACATTATTTAGGTATCAACCTATGAAGATCAAAAAAAGAAGTCTAAGTGATTTAAAAAATGTATTCTTATGATAATAAAATAAATGTAATAAATGTCTAAACATCTTTTAAATAATTTAAAAGATGTGTAACATGCCTGAACTCTTACTAACCCAAAATTCAATATCTGTACACTACCTAATACAATGTTATTCTCCTCAATCCACTGATTAAACTATTATGGAAATGGCAGTTACCTGTTCTGCCGATGCCGGCCGAGCAGTGCACGATGATGGGAGGTCCACGTGCATGCCCGGCCCAGCGATCTCCCAAGGAGCGGAGCCCCCGCGCCTGCCGCGCGCGCACCCCTGACAGAAAACTCAGCACGGCCCCGGCACTGCCCGGGACTCCGTAGTCAGGCCAGCGCACAAACTGCCAATGGGATACGGGGCGGCTTTCCTCAGTCTGGAATGTCAACATTAATAAATCCCATTAATTCAAATCCTTGATAATTTGAAATTCAAAATTTTAGGAACACGCAAGTGTTTATTTTATAGTTGAGTAACCCCGACAAGTTGTAATTCAAAATAATTTTTAGACCCTTGCACTATAAATCAAAACATTATAAGTCACATAATACAAATATTTTTAACCGGTCGTGTGCCGGCCGTACTAACGCGGAACGAATGAATTTTTCATAATCAATATAAGTCACCGTAATGATAGTTTAACTTTTTGCATAAAATAAATTAGAAGTATGTAAAAAAATAAATCAGAAGAATGTATTGAAAAAAATGCAAACTTTGATATTGCGTATCTCTATAACTATTGATATTAGTTATGGATATATACATCTCCATAACTAATATCAACTTACTTACTTATCAATAGTTATAATATATCTCCATAACATTAGATCACGGTTGCTTAAACATTTTCGACTCATTATCAAGGCAGGAATCCACCTGTTAAGTTTTTGCTACTAGGTATGAGACACCTGTATAGAACAAATTTAGATAAATAAATTGATGAAAACACTACCGTGCCTTAAATTTGCAGAAATCAAAATACTACCGCTAGGAATTCAAACAAATTTAACGCTTTACTGGCAGCTGGCGTACATCGGTGACACTTGAACGCCATGCCTATACTTAGCGCACATTTAAAAAATCACTTTACATTTAAAAAAAAATTTTAAATGTAAAGTATCGCAACATTTGCAAAAAATCGCAAAACTGTTGAAAAAAGTCATTAATAAATCGTCATAATTGTAGAATAACGACGCATGTGATTTTGCTTAAGTTTGCAGGAGTTTGAAGTTTCATTAACATAAAGACACTTTATATCATAGCTCGATAACTATAAAAGATTTTCTTTTGAAACTTGGGTTAGTTATTTAAAGTTGATACCATTCGAACCTCAAATATAGTCAGCGCAGTACAACAATGTTTTTACATATGCTGCATTCTTCTACGATCGCAAATCAGAACCGTCGCTATACCGACTTCATATAACGACGGTTAAATTAATGAGAAAAGATACACTTTTTATATACCATTAGATAGCGTCTTTTTTTCACTTTTTAATGATCCAAAAAAGTCAATATGGAATTTTTTGCACATCCGTCATTGTTCTACGATCATGACGAAATATTTAAAGAAATATTATTATGGTATAAAGAAATGAAAATTGCTTTCACACTATTGTTGTATGGTAAACTAATATTATATTAAAAATAACAAAAACAAATGTTCTGTCAAATGCGGAGTTGCTTTAAGTACCTTGAGGTTGGTGAGCAGCATTTCCGTGACCCGGTAGTCGGGGTTGGCCTCCACTGTCTGCGTGAGCACGCTGAACCCCTGGTAGGTGGAGTGCGTGGAGGGGGCTGCGGGCCAGTACTGCCCGCACTTGGGCCGGCCCTGCTCCACCGTGCCCGTGGTCATCACGATCACCAGGGAGTGCTGCTCCCAGACCATGCGCCAAAAATCTCCAAACGTATTTGGCAGGGGTCCTGCAATATATTTCACAAATATTTTTTAACTGAAGGAATTGGCAATACAAGAAACTCTAATGAAATTTGAAAAAAAAACATTAAAAAAAATAAATGCACACTTTATTCAAATACTAATGTTCAGGTATCTCCCAATATATGTGATTGAATATGCTACCAATGCTACATGCTGTACTGTCTTTATAATAAATAAGAAAATCACCAAAGTAACTCTGCTAGTAGAGCACCATTTAGCGGATGGCGCTCAAATTATGTATGGAATCATAGGAGGGAGCCATCTAGCGCCTTTTGAACATTATTTATTTTAATCAGAATCATTAAAGGCTTGCATGGAAAAAGATCTCGATTATTTTAGTGCCTAGAGTTTGAGACTCATTTTGTGACTATTGTGATAAAAGGAAGTATCCTCTTCAGATCCGAGTAAGGGATCAAAAATGAATCATTTAGTGTGAAAGTGTGACAAAGAGAAGTACAATCCTTCACTTCAGGTCTGGGGATCGTTGTGATCTAGGAGAACCACTCCTTCATAGTAGCGACTCAGACCGGATCCAATCAAGGATCAAACAGTAGCATTTCAATATTATTGAAAGATTTGGCAGATACTTTGTGGTGAAAAATTATAATTTAAAATATGTATTACTTTACTTTGTAATACACACACAATATGAGTTATTAAATTACTACTATAGTTTCGAGAGGAGCAGTCCCTCTCATCAGGTATAGATAATAACTCTGCTCCTCTCGAAACTATCGTAGTAATTTAATAACTCATATTGTGTGTGTGTATTACAAAGTAAAGTAAAACATATTTCAAAGTAGCATTTCATTTTATACAGATTATGCTAACAAATGTAGCACACTTTTATTTACCATCTGTTTATTGACATACATGCAAAAAAACTCAACATCTACAGTTTCATAAATTACATTTTCAAATCTTCCCACTGGAATGCACTTGAATATCAGCCGTATGTCAGAAAACAATTAGGTAAAAGTCCACATATTATATGTGTACTTATGTACTTAAATACATATGTGAATCTTTTGTATCCTAAAGCAGGAAGTTGCAATTATAAATCAAAAGTTTTACAAGCACTTGGGCAATGGAAACCATAGAAAAAAAAGAATTCATATTATCATAACAAACAATTTTTTTACCCTAATCATAAACGAGTGCTCACTTAGCCATTAAAGCTCTCAATGTTAAGTTATGTGGTAAGCTTACTTGACCAGGTGATTTTTTTTTTTGATTGGCACTGATTATTCCATACTGGGTTTTTGAGGACATAAACTTTTTTTTTTGATAAGGTAATATTTTTAATCCAGAAAAATCTATGTCCACAAAAATCCTGTCCCAAAAAATCGATGTCTGAAAAGATAGTGTCTGCAAAATTATTGTGTCGGGAAACATTCTGTTTGGAAAAGTCACTGAATCCAGGTGATCGTGTCGGTCAAGTATTGTTGGATGGGGAGTACCGCCAAGTTGAGCACTTAAAATAATTTGAAAAATAATTGTACTGTATATAAAAAAACGGCTCTGGGAGATAAGCAAAACAAAAGATTTATATCACAGTTTAAAAGAGGATATTAATAGTACTTAATATGGCGGATATTAAATACCTGGATTATGGTGGAAACATTTTTTCAGCTTACCTTGTGTTGAGATGAAGGCATTTTTCTGTTTGTATCCGTCTACGTAGTTGGCGTTGATGTAATCACTGCATGGATCATTCTCATCCAGCTGCGACAGAAGCACTCGAGAGTGATCGTAGCACAGGACGTCGTTATACCGGTTCTTGGGTAAATTTTTTAACAGCCTGAAAACCAAACAAATTAACAATATAACTCGATATATCATATTTTCCTCCAAAACGCTCATAATGCTCACAAAACAATCTGGTTTAACTTCACTAACCTGGACATAAGACAGATCGGTTGGTAAATAAACTCCCCTATTTTATTTTGTTTTAATGCAAAATATGCAGTTTTATAATTTGTGTCTAACATGCGATTGATCGACACAATGAATATAGTCACTGCATATTATAAAATATAGGAGTTGGGAAGCTCCCTGATGTCATCCGATGGGCGCTAGAGGTAGACAGCACGACACATTTAATAACATTAAACTAATTGTGTTGTGTACCTCTAGCGGTCCTGCTGAAAACGATGGGACATAGATTTGATGGTTAGTATAGATGTGGCGTATAGATGCAAAACTGCCACTCTCCATATGGATATTGGTGGTTTTGCATACATAACGCCACAGATAGTGTCAGCAGGCGTACGATAACAGTCGTAAGTGAGAGCGATTGTGGAGCGGATCCATCAGGTAAGAAGTGACTGTATTAAATTTTTTTTTGTGATATTATTAATTGAAACATACTTGGTGTGCGTGAAGGTGCCGGTGGGCGGGCACTGCTTGATCTCATTGTACTGCAGCAGCAAGCCGGCGCGCCCCAGAGAGCGCACCCTCTGCAGCAGGGCCGTGGGCGTGAGGCCCGAGGGAGGTGGGGCCGCCAGACCGTCGTCGTCTGAGAAGCCGGAAGAGGCGGAACCGCACACGCTCGAAGCGTCGGAGCACCAAGTGTGCCCAGCCGCTATAAAAAAAAACAGCTATCAGTTCCCGAGCATTCACAGCACAAGCTCTAGCTAGTAATCCATTGAATTGAAATATAAATGTAGACAGCATTGGGTATGCAACGGACTTACTCAATTGAACGCTAAATCCAATTTAGTCATAAGCCCTGCGGTGTGCCTTGACCACTATCTGTTCTGAGCACTTTGGATCCTTTGGATCTCCTTTATCCAATGTGGTCGCGATACTCCCTCCTCTCTTCCATTGGAGCAAGAACCTTATATCATTGCAGTGATATAATTTTAATATATTTCAATGTCAGGCTCATAAAATTATATACCTTACGTACCTTAACCCTTAAATCATCTAAGTATTGTCTCTGAATCCGGGCCTTACTCTTTTATTAGATATTGTACAAAAAAATCTGACGTAAGGGAGGGAAACTCAGATGTTCAACCGAACACTTTATTACAGGTTTTATCTTTAAAATGAGTTATGTGAGAAATGATTGTTCCCGCATAATTCCCGGTGCTTGAGGGAGAGTGAGATAAGGAAGCTATAAAGCCATCCCACCACTTTTGGAAGATTCAGATAAAGCGTGCCTGGAATAGTAAAAACCCCTAAGATTCCGTTAATATTCATTTATTTAAATTTACGATATCTTTTAGCATTAATTTTCTCATATCATATATTATTTAATAATACAGTAGAACCTCTTTAATTCGAAATTCAAGGGACCCAAAAAACATTTCGAATTATTCAAAACCCTGATAATTCGAAATTCAAGATGCAAAAAAAAAATGCAATGCGAAATTCGCCAAAAATTGTAAAACTCACGAAAAAAACCATCAAGATTGTAAAAAAACATCTGTATTTTTCCATACTTCAAGAAATCTTTTCAAAAACGCAGTATTTATTGTGTTAATACAAAGATCGCGACACGTCTGTTAGTAAAGTACCTGATATTAACATATTAGGTCCTTACATATGAAATTGGCGTTTTGCCGTACTGGCAAATTTGATCTCAAATATCTTCTCTTTGGTTAGGAATTCCAAATCCAAATTTATACAGCTATTTACTCATGTATTTGTGTTTTGAAAATTATAATTCATTTGTTTTTTCCTCAATTGTTTTTATCTTTGCGTCACTCAGTTTACAAAATGAAAAACTTGAAATATCGCGTTATTTACGAATACGAGTTCCACCGTGGCACTAGTGCTGCAGAAACGGCTCGAAGGATTAATGATGTGTATGGCGACGGTGCCGCAAAAGAAAACACAGTGCGTTTTTGGTTCCAACGTTTTCGTTCTGGAAATTTCGACCTGCAGAACAAGCCCCGTGGACGGCCGGAGACCAAAGTTGATAATGAAGAATTGAAGGCTATTGTGGAAGCGGATCCATCGCAAACCACATACGAGTTAGCTGCAGGCTGCGGTGTTAGTGATAAAACTGTTTTAATCCACTTGAAGCAAATTGGTAAGGTGAAAAAGCTTGAAAGGTGGGTACCTCACGAATTGAGTGAAGCAAATCAACAAACGCGCGTTGACTGCTGCGTTGCATTACTCAACCGGCACAATAATGAAGGGATTTTAAATCGAATCATTACCTGTGATGAAAAGTGGATCTTGTACGATAATCGGAAGCGCTCATCGCAATGGCTGAACCCTGCCGAACCAGCCAAACCATGCCCCAAGCGAAAATTGACTCCAAAAAAGTTACTTGTGAGCGTTTGGTGGACTAGTGCTGGTGTCGTTCACTACAGCTTTCTTAAATCTGGCCAGACGATTACGGCAGATGTCTATTGTCAGCAACTGCAAACCATGATGGAAAAGCTAGCTGCTAAACAACCGAGGCTGGTTAATCGCTCTAGGCCACTGCTGCTTCATGATAACGCTAGACCACACACTGCACAACAGACGGCTACCAAATTAGAGGAGCTTCAATTGGAATGTCTAAGACATCCACCGTACTCTCCGGACCTTGCCCCAACAGATTACCATTTTTTTCGAAATTTGGATAACTTCTTGCAAAGGAAAAAATTCAACTCCGATGGGGCAGTACAAACCGCCTTCAAAGATTTTATTGATTCCCGTCCGAATGCTTTTTTTAGTAAAGGGATCAATGAACTACCTATGAGATGGCAAAAGTGCATAGATAGCAATGGTACATACTTTGAGTTAATAAATATATTATAATAAAAAAAAATCGGCTTTATGTTCCTCCCATACTAAACGCCAATTTCATATGTAAGGACCTAATATTTGTTGATGTGGAAAAAAATCGAAATATTTTTGATAAATTTAAAAAAAATTCAAATTGTGTGAAATACATATAATGTATTGATGTATGGCGCAAGAGGCTAAAACAAATTACGAATTACCGGGGTTTTGGAATTATCGGGGTTACTTGTACTATGAAAATAAAATTTTGGGACTTGTGGATTTGAAGGATTTCGAATTAAAGCGAATTTTGAATTATCGGGGCTTGAATTAACGGTTTTACTGTAGTAATGAATATGTTTATATTGTGGTCGGTTTTTAAAATACAAAATAAATATTTGATAAATTATTCAAGCATTTCATTAGAGTATCTGAATCAAATCAAAATGAATCAGTATTTTGATACTTCTTCGGTACATCACGAACATTACATTATATCACTACTAATGTTTTGTCAATTGTGACATACTCACAATTAATAGAATTAGGAGCAAACTGTGGGTTATTTCGAAATATTCAAATAAAGACCTTATAAGATAATTTCATCCTAGTCGTAGACCACCAAAATAAATAGACCTAAACTAGCATAAATTTATTGTATCTGGTGCCAATGCTTCGCCTTGTTTAAAAAAATAACTACAATCTTGAAAATTTGAATAATTATGAAAAGATCAAACTACATCCTCTAAAAAGCATAAAAAGACTTGACCCGGAACAAAATTTAAAAAAAAAAAACTTTTGTAATTTTAACTTTTTAGAGGGGATTTAATTATGCAAGAATAAATACTTTAACTGCAGTATGTGTCTCAGACATATGCGAGCAGGGATGAC
Organism: Agrypnia vestita; assembly: GCA_016648135.1. Classification (NCBI taxonomy): domain Eukaryota; kingdom Metazoa; phylum Arthropoda; class Insecta; order Trichoptera; family Phryganeidae; genus Agrypnia; species Agrypnia vestita. Next base: position 105,606 of record JADDOH010003612.1, on the reverse strand, counting down.
CTTCTAATGTTACCTATTTTCCCTCTCACAAACAACAGGTTTAGTTCATCTCTGAATATTTTTATACCATGTGATCCTAGTCTATTTTTGACGCCTAAACAAATTTATTATTTTCAGAGAAGGCTACTCTCTCTTCAATCCTGATTATCAGTAGTAAATAAGTATGTAATTGAACCTAAGACCTAATAAAGGACTTACGTGATATCTTCAAATCCTCTTCGTCCCCCGAGCTCCCGGCTTTGAGTTTATCACCGCAAGTGCTGTCTCCGTTGGTATTATTGTTTTGCTTCTTGTCAGCGTGGTTGACGATGTGCATCTTGACATCCCCGTTGGCCAGGGGCGGCACCCTGATTCTGTCCTCCACGTCGCAGGTGTGGTCCGAAGTCATGTTACTGTCGCCGTCCGTCTGTCGCTGGACAACGTTGCCGTTTGCGATAACTTCGGGACGGAGAGGGACGTGGTTGCTGATGAAGTTTGGCGAGGTATCCGTTCCTGATGTTCCATGGCAGTTTGTCAATGACTTGTAGCAGTGTTGCAGCCTATGGAAGTATACAATAACAATAAATTTTCTCCATCGAAAAATATCCAGTTGTCTTCGTGCTAAAATGTTCTTTTTAGCAAAAAAAAAAACCACAAGCACTTTTCCCCGCCACCTCAAGGATGCATTCTACTTTGCACACTTTTCTCTCTGCGCTCAATATTCTACACACCTTTAGGAAGTTTGGAGATGATTCTTCGAAAAAGTTTCACCTGTGTACACGCGCCACAATACTAAAGCCAAAGCGATACGGTCCCTTGCCCCAAAGCAATGTTTAATTTAGTGCCTGGTTGACCTACGATGATCGGATCTGCGGAGGAGCTCTAACAGCTTCAGTGTCGACCCCACATATCTGTGAACCTCGCCTGCTGAGTTTCTATAGAACTGAGTGGCTGGCTCTGAGCGAGACCCGTAGCGTATTTGTTGGCCTCCCACGCCAGTGTTATAAATATTTCGACCATTTTGGAGATTTCGGCTATTTCAGCCGGCAGTGAAATGGTTAAATTCCATGGATAAATCCCTTCTATTCCAACAAAGCTGGTAATCGATAGAGTTGTACACCTAAACTTCCATTATGGTATTTTGTAAGCCTTGTACATATATAGCAAGCAATACGATAAATGATTGAACTCCCATCTAAAACATAAAAACCTCCACCTGCTTCTCCCACACCCACATCATTTGTTTCATTATGTCTTATTTTGTATTGTAGATCCTTATAGTTAGGACACCTATTATTATTATTATCATTATATCATACTGTTGCACTAGCTGTAACCCGTCAAAAATGACAGTACTTTTACATGTCGGTTCCTAAGGAATATATAATTAATTATTACAAAAAAAAGGAAAAAGAAAGAAAAAAAGAAAAAAGAGGGAAAAAAAAGAAAAGGAAAAAAATTACTATATGGAAGTTACGGACGTTACACAAAGTTACGACGGACTGACAAATAACGAAATTATTATAATTGGGATGGGATTGTGAAAACTATATATATAGTCAAGATTCTTGAAAGGGTTACACTATTGTGACATCTTCAAATAATTGTTTTTTAGTTTTGCTTTATTTTGTAGCTTGAAATTATACAAATAATTTGAGTCATCACTCATTCAAAAATTCCTAAAATCGGCTGAGTTAAAGCAATCTGAAGCCAGTATGTGGTGGGCGAATATTGAGACAAATTTCATTATCATTTCGCGTTTTTCTCGAAACGTCCATTTTTAGACTGGAGAAAATTTCTCAAAAATCATTAGGCCGATTTTGTTGAAATTTCGCACGCGTATTACTAATAATAACATTATGTGTGATGTACCGTACGATATTGTTGATGAAAGGCGCCAATTATTCCTTATAATTATTTTTCAACTTCGATTTTTTTTAGAAAAAAAAATCTAAATTATTTTCAAACTCATCATCTCCTTTGCACAAAAATAAATTATAATTTTTCTCGATACGCTGTATCACTGACATCATTCGTCATTTAACAAGAAAACACTATTTTTTCATTTCACTGAATCCCTGGCGACATGATTGTCTCCACCAGCTGCGCGCGTCTCGGAGATTGGACAGCATATAACTCCGCCACTTTGCCAAAATAATTTTTTATTGAAAAATGTAAGCTTTAAACAATGATAATAAAACATATTTTATACGTGCAACAGTTAAGTCTAAAAATATTTTAATTTGAATGTATCTTACGATGCCCCAAGGCGGTGCAACCCCTTAAACAAATTTATTTTTTAAAATGTTATCGTGTGAATAAAGCATTTCAATTCAAACGCCACTCTCATTAAAGTCATTAACACCCACCTCATCCTCGCAACAAGCCAGGGTGAATACCGTGATATGTACGCACACGAATGGTAAGCCGAGCGGGAACACAAGTAATGCAACAGGTACCCGTCGGTGGCGAGGCAGAAGTGCAGGAGGAGCGCTCCGCGCATGAGGGTACAGACGGACTCACCAGGCGGCATGGTCCACGTGCAGCGGGCCGCCGAGGCTGCGCGGCAGGGAGGCGCGCGGCACGTGCTGGGGCAGCTGGGGCACGCTGACGGTGAAGACGCGCTCGCGCAGCTTCTCGCGCACGAACAGCCGCAGGATCTTGAAGGGCGCCTTGAACCACAGCGGCGCGGTCACGATCAGCACCTTCTTGAGCTTGGCGGGGTAGCCACCCTGGAACAAAAACATCACCGTAAGTAACGCCGTATATTTATTTCTATGTAGAAGAGGGAATTTTTTCAATATAGCATAATCTTCACTTTGGCCTGAGCTGTAAAAGAAGACATTTCCGAGAGTTCGTTAGAGTATGGGTCTCCCGCTGGGAGATGTTAGGAAGACCGGCTGCCGGAGAGAGCTGAGAGAGTAATCTCTATGACGCTCTCCTGTGGTTTGTTGTGACCTGGACAGAGTGAATTTCCAATGGTCCGTGGTCGCGGTATCGGGACCAAAATATATCTGTGATGTCTTTTCTCCCCTTCTGGGAGTGGCTGTGAATTCTATGGTCGCCTTTACTGTTTCTCTGTCGGGCTATCGAGAAGTACGTACACGCATTATAATATATCAAGGTATCGTTTTTTTTTTCTATTAGATTGTTGATGAAATGTACATTATTCTTTATACTAAATAAACTCGAAACCCAACAGATTCAGAAAGGGATGGAAAGTCGAAGTTAAACTTTGATCAATAATAAATAAACTCACGGGATGATTTGCTGAGAGAAACTGGTAAGGAAGTAGACCATTCCATAACACTTCCGGTATAGGGTGGGTCTTCGCCCCTTTTTGCTTCTTATTTTTTTCACTTTGGCCTAGAAAATGCGTCTGAGATTTTTTTTGGATATAGTAATTAACGGCGGCCCCCGTTGACCAGTAGGCACGACACTATCTTTTCAAACCGGGGATTCCAGGTTCGATTCCTGGTGAGGTCTGATTACATCTATGTGATTTTGTAAAGACTGGCTGTTTTCGTAGTGTTTGAGCCTCATGGCTTGTTGTAGAGTTAAAATTTAAAAAAATCGTAAGATGTACCTATGTAAAATGTGAAAAAAATTGTTTTTCTGATATTTTCTTGCAAAAGGATAACGAAATTCGTTTAAAAATTCATCTACAACGCTAGCTTCAAATTGCGTGCGTAGCACAGACAATTTTTGAAACATTTGAATGAATGGTCGCTCAAATCATTCATAGAACTTCAAGCTATAAGATGAAGGAAAAAATTAAACGATTTTTTGAAAATGGTTAACCCCTAAAGACGAAATCATGTCGAACGTGTATTATAAAGCAGAATTATAGGTGGCCAAGAATGTTCTTAGGTTTTCACGGCCACTCAGAATCTTCAGGTTTGTTTTTCTGGGGTATTATGCCGTGTAATTCCGACCTTTCGGATCCCATTGCAGGGTCCATCATCAGGGCCGATGTCAGCGCATCATCACCCACACCCTGCAATGGAATCCGAAAGGTCGGAATAACACGGCATAATACCCCAGAAAACACAAACCTGAAGTATAGGTGGCCATCTACCCTGTCTAGCGACAAGAAGAAATTAAAAATGACAATATGCCCGATCATAAAAGAAGGGGCTGCTCCCGCGGGAGCCGTCGCCGTACGTCATAATGTCGCGCGTAACGTGAGGTACGGCGTCCAGGCAGCTCCCCGCCCCGTGCCTTGAATTTATTGCCGGCAACGAAAATAGAGCGAAATGAAAATATTATGAATTCATACGGAGCCACCTCGCCTGTCCTTGCACAGGGGGCGGTGCTTCACTGCAGGGCGCGCCCCCCGACGCGCCCCTCTCAAAATGTGACACGAATACCGCACACTTCCGACCATCCGGGTTCTGATTAACCGGGACATATTTCAAAAGTCATTGAAAAAATATTTTTAAAAACCAAATGTGTTTTTGAGAGTTAGTTGTGTCAAGTTGTCATTTTTACCTCTTTACAAAATGGCGCGTAATTTATGACGACGGCGTTGCTAGCCGTCAACAGCCGGGTGTACCGCAGTTTTTATTTTATTTGCGCAGCCGAAGAAAAATATTTTTAGAAAAGTTAAGACGTGTCTTCTGGATGGTAAACGTGGTTTAAAAATCGTCGAAAAAAAGGCGATAGCGCATTTTATATAGAATAAGGGGAAGCGAGGTACACAAATATCATACATACAAGATTCCCAAATTTGACTGATGTGTAGTCGATCATGGGTGGAATCGGTGAATGTTACCTTGTGTAAAGTGATCACTTAAAGCCACGTATTCACTAGGGGACAAATTGTCCCTCAACATCACGCGCGGCATAGAGTCTACGTGATGCAATATTGTGTCTTGCTTGGCTATGGAAGACCCGATCATTTGTAATAAATTTTCAAAATCAGTTGTTGTCATTCGAATGAAATTGACAAATGATCCGTGAGACATCCGAAGATCGCATAGAATATCCGTCCTTCTTTTCCTTTTCAGTAAATACTTTCGAACCCACCACCTTTTTCTGCTCTTACTTTCGATAAACTCGTTAGAATAAATAGATACGCAGCACTGATCATCATAACCCTTTTGGGCGACATTTCCGCGACACGTGAAATGTGAGTCCCGGCGTGTACACGTCAAATGACCGCGTCATTGTCCCCGAAACATGAGCGCAGATGTTGATGCGACATGCCGCGCGGAATGTTGCGCGATCTGTCCCCTAGTGAATACACGGCTTAAGCCAGGCAACACCAGGCAGTAAATACTCGAAAACTTCCATACCTACATTCGCATATAAAATAGATTCGTGTCTGTGAGACACCTGCAATATATCTTCATTGGTGACGATCAGTTCTAGGGACAAAATCCAGTAATTTCTGAAAAAAATATTGCGTAACAAGAATCACGTTAAGATTCCGCAGATAAAAAGTGCAGAATTGGCAAAGCGTATGTATGTACCTCGCTTATAAATGTCTGGTTATGTATTCTAAGCCGTAAACAGACAGACGGACTCTGAACAGTCGTAAAAATCGTTTTTATAGATTTGCAATCGCCAGCGGTCGATACGTTCCAAATAATAATTTCGTCAAATTTATTCTTTAGACGTGTCAACTACCAAACAGGATTTTTTTTTAATTCGGTTCGCAGACGCACGTGTCATGTCACCATCCCAGCGTCCAGCATTATAAATAAATAAATTCAGATAAATAAAAAAATAAAATTAAATCCTCCCCGGCGGAGAACAGAGCTGAAGAATACGACGTGAGAATAGCGGTTCAAAAATACGCCTTTGTTAAAATACTGGCTTGTTACAAATTCAATTTATTTATTTTTAATACAAAATTTACGTTACAAACGTATGCTTAATTCGTAAATATTATTAACAAGTGAGAAAATATACAAACGACAAAATATCAAAACGTATTCAAATTCATTCATATCAAAGGTGTAGGAGAATCCTGCTTCGGAAAATGCTCTCAGAGACATGGAACAGATCAATATCCAGAGTAATATTTTTTAGCATAGCAGTAGCTCTTCCAACATTGGCAGGTTGGTCCTGTATATTGGAATGTTAAACAATCTATGTTGACGTTGTCTTAGGTAATTATCGGGAACATACAAACCTATGCTCTCATCTAATAATTTCAGAATTATCGATCATACCGCGCAACAATCGATAAAAATGCGTAATATCCCCAAGGGGGACTATTTTTTAAAATATAATTAAATATTAGTATTTAGACATTATGTTAAGAATATACAGGGTTATTTGTAAAACATTAACAACCTCGCAGGGCTATATTCCTGTCTTGATTATGAGTCGAAAATGTTCAAGCTATTATAACCTAATATCAATAGTTAAGGAGATATGCGACATCAAAGTTTGCATTTTTTTTCCAATATTTTTGACTTATTTTTTGTAAAACGTTGGACTATCATTACAGTAACTCATATCGATTACGAAAAATTCATTCGTTTCAATACAAGTTAAATAAAATGATAAAAACCCCGAAAAAATTCCAATTAGAATGTTTTCCAATTGGAATTCGAAGGTTTTTATTTTTTAATTTGACTAGTATTAAAGATAATGAATTTTTCATATTTGATATAAGTTAATGTAATGATTGTCCAACGTTTTACAAAAAATAAGCCGGAAATATTGAAAAAAAAAATGCAAACTTTGACGTCGCATATCTCCTAAACTATTGATATTAGGCCATAATAGCTTGAACATTTTTGACTCATTATCAAGGCAGGAATATAATCCTGCGAGGTTATTAATGTTTTACAAATAACCCTGTATAATTCCCACTATTCTGAGAGGAAAAAATGTCAAAATTGACAAGTGTATATCATCTACAATGTTATATAATAGCAATCAAAATGTTAAGATAACGGAACCAAATAAGAATAGACTGTCTGGTAAATCAAAAATAAAAATCGATGCATTAAATTATAATAAATTTTCAAGCATTCGTATAGTATGTGTGAGGTACCAGAATCGATGCTCGGCGCATCTAAAATCTTTTTGATTTTGATTTTATTTCGAGGTGCCTGGTATCGACCGATGTGATCAAAAAATGTGACATTGCATGAGGTTGAATTGCAGTGGCAGTGAAGATGGGGATGCCGTGTAAGAAAAGGGAGTTTCGAAATTGAAGTGTAACTGCACATATGGAAATAAAAACACTCGTCTTCAAGTTCTTCATTTTGAATCTTTTGAGACGCATTTCGCCCTACGAATGATTTAGATCGATAATGCCCTCATAAGGCAAAACGCGTCTCAAAAAATTCAAAATGGAGAACTTGAAAGCAAGTATTTTTATTTCCATATGTGTGATTATGGAGTTCTATAAAATTACCTCCGAAACAATACATTTAATGTGAAACTGGTGCATAAATAATTGTGACATGAACAATTTAAAGACAACTAACTAACTAACCATCACGCCGTTTCCCCGCAGAGGTAGGCAGAGAGGATTGAACGCCACACTCTTCTATCCTGGCACACCACTTTTGCTTCGGCCACATTCATACATCGTGTCATAAGAGTTCTACGGTCGTTGAGGCTTTTAACCGGGCCATCCTCAAACACTTGTAGTATCTGATCGTGCCAGGTCCTTCGCGGACGCCCTCTATTCCTGTTGCCTTCATATATTTTCTTAAACATCCTTTCCTCGTTCATACGTTTTAAAGACTAGATCTGCTTGATCGCAAGTTAATGGGAATTTCATTAAATATTTTGAAATCAACAAAAAAAAAACATTAAAAAATAATTTCGTAATGTAAAATAAATTGGTATTCTATTTACGTAACATCGCATCGATGGTATTCTATTTGCGTACATTAATTACTTCTCTCTTTTTCATTAAAATTGTGAAATGAAGGTGGATTTTTTCGCTGGATAAAGATTTATTATGATGTTAAATTATTATTAACGAGGAGAAAAAAGTGATCAAGGGCGACGACTCCCACACCTTCCCCCTTCAACCCTCCCCCCCCCGCAGGCAACAGGAATCCGCGCAATGAACCTCCTTGATTTTAGATTGATATTTAACAGAAAGCGTGTATGAATTTTGTTATGTATTTTTGAATTTCAAATAAGTTAGGGATTACCTTATTCCACGGATAAGATAATCAATATAGCAACGAAATACTTGAAAATCTATAAAAAATATATAAACGATAAAACGGACGGAAAAAAAAAGTGTAGAAAAGCTCAAATGCACGCAACGATCCATGGAGAGATCCATGCTTGGAGTAAGCCTAAGAGATTGAATTAGAAACGACGAAACTAGGCACAGAACTAGAGTAGTGGATATCATGGATCGTGTAGCGAAGCTAAAATGGCAATGAGCAGGACACGTTGCAAGACAGGATACTACAAGATGGCCTCCCAGAGTTATGAAATGGAGACCTTGGGAAAATAAAAGAGGCATCGGAAGACCTCAAAAGAGATGGGCCGATGATATTGTCGGTGTGGGGGGAAAGAAATGGCTACAATTAGCCAACAACAGGGAAGAATGGAAAAATAAGGAAGAGACCTATCCAGCAGTGGAAAGACGAAGGCTGATGAAGAAGAAAACGGACGGATTACTCGGCAGATAAATATTGACAGTTTATTCCCAAGCGATGAAACAGTTCCCAGGAGTTTCAAAAATCTGATGAAAAATCCTTTCATTTCGTGTTTTTATAGCAATCAATCATTAGTTTAGGCACATTGCATTGGGCCGTTTTCACCGAGGGAAAACTAAAAAATTCGGTTCGTAAATTATGTTTTAAAAACTATTCGTGCAACTATGTACGTTATGGCGCATACTTGAACAAAGTTGAACATCTTGGAATGTTCAGAAATTGTTAGTAATAAGAACATTATAAACATCCAAGTACCGCCCATTATGTCCCCCTCTCCCTTAGCGCCGGCCCCAACATTCTTAACAGTTACTGTCTAATAATGTTTTTAAATTTCGTTGAATTTTATTATTGATATTGGGAAAACGTTTCCGAAAACGTTCTAACGCTTAATATAATAAAATATAGTAGAATAAAACAGTCTTTCAACTCAATATACAACAAAAAGTTTCACGAAAAACCTTTGAACACTAGACTTACAGTTTAATATCTGGTTAATATCGCCCGCCGCAAACCCGTGAAAAATCACATGACATAATAACTAGTAACCTTGCGTGTATCCGAGCCGCGCGCCTGGGCCTCATTAGCGGCTAGTCATCATCGTCAGTGTTGTTGTTGTTGTTGTAATTTCAGCCCAATTCCAGCGAGTTACGGACAGACACACATTCGAAATTAAGATAGTTAATGATATTACTAATAAATGAAGTATTATAGCCGTTTTGAAAAAGTATGAAATACTTTAAATAATATCAATTGTCAATTTTAAATAAAACACAAGCTTTCTTTATTAATTTGTTAAAATAAATGTTATTAATTAATAAGAAACACACGTTAAAATCAAGGTTTTGTTACCATAAAGATGCGAGCCCGAAATTTTTCTTTTCCGAAAGCCATCCCACAGTACCTAAGCACAGTAAGAAAAGGTTTCTGTAGATGATTAATTATCTAAATTATTCCATTTTCAAATAAATATTCACTTGACGAGTACATTGCAGTGAATCCCAAAAACCTTACATAAAATACGCGCTAGGAGACGCCATCTTTTATTTATTTAAGCATACAAATTGAGTACAGAACTATATAATTTTTTTTCGTAATTTACATTATTTAATTTACATAGTTTAGTTTTGTTAAACCTACATATCAACTAGATCGAGATAATGCAGATGTAGAGTAATGAATGAGATGATAATGTAGAGTAATGAAAGTTCTTCCGTTGTATCTAACAGTGGAATCTAAACAATATCAATATTCTCTAAATTAACACACAATTTACAAAATTGAACTAAATATATCTTGGAATAAAATATCGGAATCGATCCATTTTATATTAAATATCATTTTTTTAATGTCACCATATAATTGCGTTCTAAAAATGGCATCTAAACATAAAATAATAATAATGATGTATGTATTAGGCGCTGGTATGGCATTAGTGATTGAGATAAAATATAGAAATCTCACAGAGACTTTTCACAATCTCTCAAGTTTCAAAGGAAAATCTTTTGTAGTTACCGAGCCATGGCATAAAGTGTCTTTATGTAAATAAAACTTCAAACTGCTCTCTTTTTTTATATAATCTTTTTTTAGTTGTATATACGCTCTTTATCTGTCTTATTTCAAATATTTAATAATTGAAATATATTAATATATTAATATTTGAAATTTTAAATAATCTTTGTCTTATTTCAAATATTATTTTTGAATAGAATTTGAATTCAAATTTAGCCATACGTAAACTCGAAAATTTGAAATTCCCATACTAATGATTTATATTTTTTAATTTTTTAAAGTGAATTGTGAAACATTTTTTTTTTAATTTCCCATATGAATAGCTTCTAATATAATAACGAAGCTATTGAGTCTCTGTGAGACTTCTAAAATTAATATTAATCAATAATTATGCTTCCGTGGACAAAATGAAGTAATTGTGTTCTATGAACATGCATATCGTCCCTTTCGAGATAAAACTCACTAAGTGACATTGGAGTAGTTTTAAGATAATGAGATTTAAACATTCAAAATATATTAATTGATATTAAAATAAAATTATTGAAAATGTTCAAATGACGTGTTTTACTAGGTACTAAATAACTATAAATTGTCACGTAATATTCACTTACTGATTTTTACCTGGAATAGAGATGGAAAAAATATGAATGTTTGTATTCATAACTCATTTTGGCCAATATTGACGATATTGCGGTCAGTGAGTTTTACCTCTAATGGGACGATATTTATTTATTTATTGAAATTAGCGAACATAGTCAAAAAAATATATTACATAACATGAACTACATAAAATACAAGAGAATGAAAGTTATAGCAATTTAAAAGAAAGCAAGGACAAATGAAAATTACTAACAAAATGGAGGGAGACACGATCTAGACTATCTAATCACAGATTGTTTGAATCTGGACAGACTTACACCATAGAAGTCCAGATCCTGTATTGAATTTATAAGACGACATAACCGTGACACGGGAGCATGGAATCGATAATTGGTTCTATGATGGCTAAGGAACAACACTTCATTATTATCGCCCAGTAACGAAGGCACATCAGTGGGCCATTTAATATTTTGTATGTGGTGATTAACTCAGTGTTTTCTCTACGTTTTTGGAGGTTATAAATTTTTAATATTGACTTAATTTCACTGTACGAGTAGTCTCCTCTATCTAAGCCCACCATCCATGCGACTTTTCTTAAGAAACGATGTTGCACGGATTCGATGTGACTTATTTGGTTTGTATAGAAGGGAGACCAAATCACAGAGGCATATTCTAAGATAGGACGGACAAGTGAACAGTAAAGAGTTTTGATCGTGTAAATCAATATATATGTATATAAAAAGAAACTCTTAACCTAATTTCCTAACCCTTAACATAATTTCCTAAACCTGTTTCCCTAACCGCCAAGTTTTCTCAACAACCAGCCACAATGGTGGTGGATAACCCTTGGTGTCACATCGAAAATATGCGAGTTTGGTGGCGGTGGCTGAGCGTGGGTGGGAGTGAGTGCCGAAAATGTGCTTTCTAGCACATTGTTTTGTTGTGGGAAGGCCGCAAATGCTTCAGATTGTTTCAAAATAGGCGCGCCGACTGTGTCGGTGAGTCTAGAAGGTTCCGGAAAAATCTGCTCTAGAAAGTTCTGGAAGGAGAAGGTTCTAGAAAATTCCCGAAAGTTCTATAAAGTTCTAAACTGAGTGGCGGAATGTGTCGGTGTGTCTAGAAGGTTCCTGTACATTCGATAAATTTCTTCAAAGTTCTGGAAGGAAAATGTTCTAGAAGGTTCGCGAAAGTTCTATGACGATCCAAACAGTGTACTAAAAATCCACGCGTGCGAAGCTGCGCGGGCACAGCTATTATTTGTTATAAAAATATTGTGGGCAACAGTCATAGATCGGCACTGAATTGAACTCGATGACAATGTTCACGTCGGGAGCGCCCTCAGGAGTGACGCAGTCCAGCATGGAGGACGACAGTCCAGGATGGATTAACGTCGGAATTGGAGGGCTCCCGTCCCACGGACTTCCCGCCGCCCACGCCGGACAAATTGTCTCATCAGCCGGCAGACGGCAACTTGACCTCTGCTTTCCTCGGCCCGCCGATACCGGAGGAAGTGTCCGATCTGGGCTCATTGTTCCAGCCGGGAATAGATCGCCCGGCCCGAGTAGGTGCCCGCGAGACGTAACCTGGTTAACAACTAAATGTGGGAAGACTAGACAAAATAATGACGAGGCACGCAAAGCTGAGGTGCGTAATACACGTTCGTACCTTCATATGTTCCGACGGTCAGATGGAGCGGAGATGAGAAATCTTTATTATTTGGTATGGACCGGGATATATTTTCAGTATATGGCTATCTGAAAACATTTTTCCTTGAAAATGTAGTAGCAGTCAGCGCAGTACACGTGTACATGTTAAGCAAACAGCACGAAATGCAAATTGACAACGGACCTAACCTTAAAAAATTATACGTCAATCTGTCATACTTCTGTCAATTTCAACTAACGGACGGTAAACTGGTGGTTCGACTGTCGGTATCGGCCGTCGGTAAAATTTTACTCAAATTTGAGTAACGGATTGTCATAAGGCGAAAAAGATTACTTTTGTATCAAATTTTATTTGTCTAACTTTAGTATCTTATCAAGAGCGCTTAGAATATTTTCATGTAGACAAATTGGAAGTTAGAAGACTAATTGCCGAGTTAATTAATGTACTTATATAATACAATACATGGCAATATTGATTCAGAATTTGGTATAGAAAACATAACTTTGAATGTTCCTAGTCGCCGACTTAGGACATGTAATACATTTTTTGCTCTTTCAACTTACAATAACAATATGGCCCACTTTAATTCTTTATCTAGAATGTTGAGGTCATACGACAAAATAGAAAATAATCATAAAGTTCTCATTGACATATTCCACGACAGTTTCCACGAATATAAGAGAACTATTACCAAACTTGTGAAATTAGCTGTTTAGTCTCTTTATTCAACGTCACTCCATAAAATCACTTTTTTCTGTTCTTTCTTGTATATGTACTGGCCATTTTTTTTTTTATCTCTATGTTAGCCGTGTTCACGTTTAAGTGATGAAAAGCATTTAAACTAATTGAATTATAATTGTATTATTTATATCATGTTATGTGTTTTTCATTGTTTGTGAACCATTAAAATAAATAAATTTGGAATTTTTAAAACCATTTTAATTAATCAATTAGACAGACATACAGAAAAATCTAATTCACGAAAAAATATTAGGCTACTACTGGGATTCGAACCCAGGTCACCTCCTTTCCGGGGCCGGTGCTCTGACCACTAAGCTACAGCAGCCTTCTATGTTTCCGTGAATATATCGACCTTATATGTAATTCTCATTCTTATTAATTGATCAATTTTTATTTATTTTGAGAATTACATAAAAGGTCGATATATTCACGGAAACATAGAGGGTTGCTATAGCTTAGTGGTCGGAGCACCGGCCCCGGAAAGGAGGTGACCTGGGTTCGAATCCCAGTAGTAGCCTAATACTTTTTCGTGAATTAGATTTTTCTGTATGTCTTTCTAATTGATTAATTATTAAAGTGATTTTAAAAATTTTACAGAACTGCGTTCTGAAAAATTACAACTTCACAAATATGAATGTTTTCTTGAATATATAAAATAAATGTGGGTTTATTCGGTCTGAAATTTGACTAGCGGACGATTACAAGACCGGCCCTAGGTGAGCTCACCCTCGCCCTCACCCTCACGGCGCGCAGCGTCCCCCCCGCGAGATGCACCTCCGGGAAGACGCCGAGCCGGGGCATGCGCGCGGGCGAGCGATGCCGGCCGGGAGCGCGCCCGGGAACCGGCAGTCGGACGATTCGCGGAACAGGAGTAATTGAGGTCGCGCGTGTTACAACACCGGGACCCGGCGGCCGCCAGGCTCGCGTTACAGCATCAAACCTGAAATATTTTCTCCACACGTACGCTGCGGTAGGTGAGAGGGTTCGGATATTGTGACATTCGAGCTCGGGGGATTTCGGCAGACAAAAAATGTGTAAGTAAGCAGAGAGTATAGAACGCCATATTCCTCTATCTTGGCACACTACTTTTTATTATTATTGATAATGGGCAGGCAGCTTAAGCTGATAGGCCCATATCGCTGTCTCTCATTTGAATATCCAGCCTATTCTTAAACTGATTGACACTGGCTGCAGACACAACGACCTCGGGCAAACTGTTCCACATACTGACCACTCTATTGCTTAATGCATCCTTTCTCGGGATACACGAGAACCGAGACTTGTTCAACTCCAGGTGATGTCCTCGAATGCCCACATTAGTGTTTAGTGCATTAAACACTGCAAACATATCTGTCATATTAGGAGTATTGTAGTAGCCCGATAGAATCTTGAATGTCTCGACGAGGTCACCTCAGGAGTGGGCAGTTTGAAGACTCTCAGCCTTTTCGCGTATTCCAGGTTTTTAAGACCCAAGGGCAATTTTGTGGTTCGTCTCGGAACGTTTACCAGTAAAACTATATCTTTAGCAAAATATGGATTCCAGATACATTTGCTTCGGCTACATTCATACGTGCTCATGCGTGTTCTACGGTTGTTTAGGCTTGTAACAGGGCCATCCTCCAATACTAAAATATAATAATAATAATAAAACGTTAAAAATGCGTAGTTTGATCATGAGGAACGTTACATTGCGTAAAGTGATCACTTGAGTCAGCCTACGATTGGATAAGGCCCGTAGATTCCCAAAACAAGACTTCCATCCACACTTTTCCATATAAATAGCTTCCTCTTTGTGGGACATTTATAATTTATCCTAATGTTTTAAGTTTTTTACGAAGCCTTGTTGGGAACCCGACTTGGCGTCTAATACGTTTCTAGGAATATGCAGTATTAAATACTACACGAAACTCAACTTTAAAAAAATGTTTCGCATGTATATCAGCTTGAAGGATATTTCGATGAACGATTACCAACAGGCTTCTTGTTATTATTGAATCTTGTGACACTCCTGCGTGTGTTTCAAATTATTTTAATTTTTTACATTTTGTCGTTTTTTGACATTTCGTAGTAAATTTACCACAGGCCGCCAAAGCCCTTTTATCATTTAAAATTAAACAAAAAAATAATACACATTAAATCCTAATGAAAAACTGTAAATAAATCCCTTATCATGCGTCAATACATAGTAAGCACAGCGCTAGCAAAATGAAATAAATCACACAGGTTGTAGTAAGCGTTAAAATGTTTAGAAACAATCTTACGCAGTTTCGTAACAAATTTATCAGGGGGAGCCTGAAAAAATTATGAAAATGTTAAATAAATATGTCATGGTAAAGACCATAGATGTCTCAGCACAGTACTTTCAATTATTTGAAAGAATAGAGATTTAGTATGTATTTAGATTTGTAGTGTTCACTTAAGTCAGCTCATACAGGTCATAAATCCTGAACCATCCTATAAAAACTTCCATACAAGTTTCCCAAATGGATAGATTCGACTAAGTATGTACGTAATTATTTAAAAAATTATATTATATACATATTGTAGACCTAAAAGTCAAGCAGGCGATAACAGAGACAGGAGAAGGCGTTTTGGGTGGCGCAGGGTTGTTAGCCCTGCCGACACTCTGGGTGGGGGGATGAGGGTAAGTTGCGTTTAGCCGGTATCACGAAATTGCATACAGTTTCGCAACTCCGCCTGTTGCCAACAGCTTACATCGAGTTGCGAGAACTCGGCTCTGGAATTAAAATGAGATCTTCCTGCCAAGTTTCGTGTTCCCGTCGCCTAACAATATCAAATGTGACTTTAGAGCCGAAGATCTGCCTTGCGACGCCATCCCGGTAAGGAGAATATTCATTTCGGTTGTGGAATATCAAGTAGAAGTAAAAACGTGCGTAATCTACATACGTATCCTCTCCGTCCGGTGTGAAAAAACTGCATATGCATAATATTAATTTTCGTGTCAATTTGAATTCAGTTCAGGCTACTTTGTGAACAAAGCAATTTTTTTAAATTGTAAATCTGTTGCGTGATACGCAGACATTGATGTTTCATTGAAAATGAATCATCATATCGGGAGATGATGTTATATTACTCGATCACATTTTTATAAACAGCACACCGGCCGGCACAAGCGAGAAATGGTGATCAGCAATATTCTTTATTTGATAAATACTTTCACCCTAAAAATAAATTAATATAAGGGATTTTTTTAGAGGTACAGAACTTTAAAATGAAATAAAACATAAAAATAGCGGTAATGGCCATGCTATTGGGTTCGTTAGAAGGATACTTTTATGCCATTAGTGTTTAAATAATATAATTACGATTTTCGAAATAAATTTGCAAGTGTTGTACAGGCGTAAGACTATTCTTGGTGAAATGGCAAACCAATCTAAGCACAAATTAATTGTCAGCTGTCAAATTCTAGCTAAAATTAGCTCTTTCCAATACAAACAATACCAAGATTTATATAAGTTTTTTTTTCATTATAAGTTCTATACCTCTAACAAAACACCTATATAACAATATATATCAGACATGATACGTCAGGACTAAATAATGTACCGTTTTCTCTTATCTGCCTAACTCTGCGGAGAAACTTCACCATCTTAAGTTAGTTAGTTTTAGACCTATTCGTATACTGTGTGACAAAGGGAAACCATTTATTTACTTATACATTTAAAACTTAATTCATAACGATATGTAAAAACTTTAATAGAAATATTGTTGGGAATTATGAGAAATGAATTGCTAATAACCGGATAAATAATTGATTGTCAAACATATTGTATTAAATGTTAAACAGTTTGTACTAGACATTTTGAAGTATTATTTCAAAGAATGTACTCAAAAATGTAATAACTATGATGGTAGATCCAGACATAAATGAACAAAAGGGCCCAAAATTACTAAAACAAAGTAGCTACTGTAAAAGTCCCTTAAAATTGTAACCGAAGTAAACAAGTCATTAAAAGAAATTTTAAAAAATGGATAATCGAAATACAAGAACGTCTGATATCCTTGTAAATGTATATTATAATCATCATACAACTATCATTCGAGTCACTATTTTGAAAGCTAGGTATTAATATTAGTCACTAGTTACTAATTTATATAGTTTTAGTCGTGTGTAAATCATTACAAATGTCTTAACTTCTCATCTCCCGAACCTAAGTACAGGTGTATACCTTTATATGATTGAATATACTCATAATGTATGTAATATATATTACATTTTGTATATTTTCTTTTGGGATTTAACAAATAAATATTGATTTTACTACCAAAAAATATGATAGTTGAACGTAATATTGTAAATAACAAAACTCGTATTGATATTATTTTACTCGACAGAAATACGAAATAAACCAAGAAGAAACGTTGAAATGACTCTGAACGGAAAGTGCATGAATTGGATCGTCCACTCTGCATCATGCAGCTCTGGGGACACCCTACGCGGCTCGCACCCCCCTCCCCCTCCCCCCGCCCTCATCCGCGCGCCGCAACCCCCGAGTGGAGGACATTGACCCTGACTTCCGTTTCCCCTTCACACCTGGTGGATGCATCAACTGGTAACACAGAGATTTATAGAACAATAAAAAAGGGGAAACTTTGTACGGGGCGTGACTGCGCGACTTGAGGAGCAAATGTGGAAATTAGGGAGTCATGTATTTATTACCAGGTGGTACAGTAGCCGGCAAACATCTTGAAATTCTACGGCGTAGTGGGGGGAAGTTTGCGCATCTACCTTTCCACCAAAGAGACCCAAATTTCGTCTTCTGCGCATTCCCCCACCACGTCAAAGAATTTCAAGAAGTTTGCCGGCAACTGTAACAACAAATATTATTACGAGATGCTAAAAAGAATTTACGTACTGTCCGAATTCCTTATAATATGTCATAACACTATCGAAGGATCGTGAACGGTCTGTGATAATCTAGGGTGATCGGGAAACGTCTAGAAACGCCTGGTACTGAACGACCGAGAAGCCACGAGGACCTTCTGAAGAGACGACGCCCAGTGTTGCCAGAAGCGATAAATAAAGCGAAGTACCTGATTGGCGAAATAAATAAATGCGATAAATATTATATTACAAGCGAGAATTGGATGGAATTTTTTAGTGAATGTTAAATATCTGTTACCCGGCGATAATAAAGTGTTCATTTACGAGTGATATACTGCGAAATAGTGTAATTTAAAGAATAGCGTAAAGTTTGATTTGTTTTAAGTGACTTTATACATTGAATAGTTAATTATTCATTAATTAATAAATCGCTAATTAATTTTCAGAGTTTTCATTCATTCTTCTCTAGCCACGACACGTGACAATACTATAAAATATTATTGTGGAAACACATACGTTTATCGGCAAGTTTTAAGTAAATATTATAATATGCAGTGGTGCACTGATAATATGATGCCTGCTAAAATGGAAATAAACGAAAATGCGACCAAGCTTGAAACAAAATCAAATTTAAAATCTTGGATCTCCCCACATGAGTCCAATTATAATTTTATATTTTACTACTCGAGTTTCGAGAGCATCGGGATCATTATTTTACAGGTGAAGCATTAAACACTTGATACTTGTCGGTGAGAGAATATGAAAATAATTAAACTCACGTAGAGGTAACATACTTTATGTTTTTAACACAATTTAGTGATCGCCTTAGATTAGCTGAAAGTAAAAATATCTATAATACGAATAGCATTCCCTATTCCAATGAATAAAATTTATATTTCATACGTATTTAATCTTCCCTGTCGCGTCACTTGAAAGTCATCTTTTGACTATAAATTTACATCCCATTGAATGTAAAAATGTTTGTGAAATCACCGACAAGTATTTCGATGGGAATATCGAGGATTCTTCCTGCGTTTGCAGCGAGCGGGTTTTATGATATTGCACGGCTCCAGGCAGGGTAGGCGGGATATTGACCGAATTATCTTCCGACCCCCGGAGGGTATACGCCGCCCCTTAAACTAGCCGAGTATCGCCCAACAAAGGTTTGTATCGATCAAATTTCCCGCGAGTCCCCGACAGCCTTAACGTCTACCACCTACGTCGGAGAAACTCTCGAAGGTTAGAGGGAAGAAAAATATTACGAAACCGAGATAAGCCGCGATATCGAAAAACGTATAAATTTACAATGTTTGGCGGGGAAACTCCAATTTATTCGATTTTAAAGTTGTGTGTACTCGCGTCGCTCGAAGTCTGAAACTTTCTGTTCCTCGAAGAGGGTCGGCAGTGCGCATGTACAAACTTTGCTACTTTGCTACTAGCGCTTTGGTAGTAGGGGTGTCAATATCAGACAGAATCTAATACCGGAATTCCGATATGAGAATTCTCTAATTTACGAAGGTATCGGTATTGTACAACAGGTATTAACCTCCTCGGTATTACATATGATACTTGGATTTACACCGTTCACTTGTCAATAGGTCAGTTAAAATTAGTTTGTCGACGTTAAAATGTGCGCCCTCGGTAAAACTGTTTCTTATTTAACCAGATACCTTGAGTTTGTGTTGTACAAAATAACCAGTAAATACATTTTCGACATAAACTCCGAGTATCTTACATGATACCGCGGGCCCGAAGTGGTTAAATTTAGTGATAAGACAAAAAATGTTGAAAGAAAAAATATTATTATAATGAAGAATTCGAGAATAAATGAAGACTCCTCGGGAAAAAAATGTCACTTTTTTGTGAAACTGACCATTTAATGCCATCTGTATACTTTTTGAGGTATTATTTTATACAATACAATAAAACCGTCATGGCCCGCTGTAATAGTTCAATTTGTATTTGTTTATCCATCGCAAGGAACAGGAATATCCGCCTGCCGAACGTCAAAAAACGTCATTGTCAATTTGACAGTACATACATACATTTAATATACGTACATACATAGTAAAGTACAAGTTGATTTAATCTTTATATAAAAAGAACCTAAGTGAAAGAAATATAGACTTTGAAACTATGAAAAACTGTTTTTCTCTAAATAAACATTTCTTGACATCCATTGTTTTTTGAGGAGTCTTCAAATGTGATTTGAAAATATTTTGAGATCGCTAATTACGTAATGCAAACAATATTTATTTTTTTACTAGATCAAAGGGTAAAATTTTGAACATGAATTGAAAGTGTGGCTATCGTTCTTTGGGATCAAACGGGAACATTCATCCTCATTAACAACGCGACAGTCCAGTGCGGAGCATACAAGACTCAGGTAACTAACTGGCCATCACAAATCTATCTTCCGCTTTCTTCTCCAGTTCATGATGTCGACTACATCCTGCTAGTTATATAACTTGAGTCTTTCAGAAGCCATCCGACCAAGAGGTTTTGCTTCAAGCGTTTTCCGTTGTGCTGAATCCAACGTGACATGTTGTGTATAAAAGCAAAGGCAGCAATAACCAAAAATAATTAATGCAGTCATCGAGGATTACTAATTTATAATGTGCTGAATTTGAGATTTTACGGCAAACATTGCCTATAAATTTATAGGAAACATGATTTTGGAAGGGATAGATACATAAAATCATTCAGTTCATTTTGAATTAGTAATCTTCGGTGACAGCATTCAAAACATTTTTTTTTTGGATATTGCCGTCTTGCTTGATACCCGACATATATTGGATTCAGCACATTGAATTTAAACATATTTATTAAAGACACGACAATATATGCAACACTAAAATTATATAATAGCTTCCAAAATTAATAATAAATCTAGTACCATCAAACTTTTAAGATCTTGAAAATAATATATGATTATTATAAAACATTGGATATTATTTTCATGCTCTTAAAGTAAAATGGCATTATAAGCGTCAAGTATAAAATATTTATTCTTTTATGTGAAATTGCAAAGAAAACCTAAAGCGAAAAGGTATGAATGTGGGCAAAAAGCAAAACCCATTCGTACGTTTCAAAAGCGAGAAAAGTCAAATCCCTTTCAATAAAACTGTGGCACCGGGAAAACGGTATTTCTGCACCGACTTTATCCGTTCCCAATATTGACATCCCTACCGACTGACGGGCGAAGCTGACGGGGAACGAATATCCCGGTGACGCGGAACTCCCCCACCGTAGAAAGTTGCCATTAAATTTTCCCGAGACAAAAAGCTTTCATGGAACTGAGCGTGAAATTGCCGCCAGAAGTTTTGAGTCGAGCGGGGAGAGGAGCGGCCGTCAGATGATCGAACCCGGTTTTGTGCCGAGTCTGAAATCATTGGAAGCTGGAGCCCGACCCTATTAATAGAGTTGACCCTCACCAATCACTCGGTCAAGTGGCAGCACTGGCTTTGTGACCGCAGGACAAATAAAATAGACCAGGAAATGATGGACACAGATTTTAATATTATTAGTTTGAATACTCGTCACAATTTGTTCTTGTCAAGAGTGATTTTGCAGTTGCAATCTGTTTAATCCCTCGCCTGGATCTGAAGAGATCTTTGATCATAATCATCATCGTCTCAAGACTTTACTGTATCTGGTTTACTATAAAAGCACCGATAGGACGCCAGTTGCTGCCTTAAACAAATAATATAACTGGGGCGACATTCGCTAGATGTCACAATTTTACAGTAAATTGGAAATTGCTGGTGATGCCTGGGGTACACGGGAATAAATAAGAAACTTCTCGATCATACTCGAAACGCGGAATGACATTGTCTATTAAGGGGAGACAGAACGCCTGCGGAAATCAGAGACAACAAGCGACAAGCGGCGATTCGGTGTGACCAGCGATAGTAAACTAAGAGAGTATCTACCGGGCGTTCAATAGTTAATAGTGTTCAACGGACGTTCGAATATTCTGATAGACGAATATAAAGTGTTTATTTTAAATTAAGCCAAATTAAACTTTGTAATGCATATCTACACGTTGAGTTAAATTTATCCCTACTATATTTTCGGGTGGAGCAGTCCTTTCCATCATCATGTGTAATTTTTTTTACAGACGAGTGATTAGTGAAAATTAACAAGAAATTGTCTGAATTAAAGAACGGTGCTTCAACTAAATTCGTGTCATGTGACATTCGCGAACAAATGAAAACTTAATTTAATTTTACGTGTTCCATTTGTCTCCCGACGCCACGAACCCGTGACAATATTTTCACGCTTACAGATTTTAGGGGTACCTGAGGTCACCAAAACGTTACAGCAGTCAAACTGGTATCGTTTCTTCGGAAGATTAGTCCAGGTTAAAGTGCTGTAGGCGCAACCCGCTTGCTACCTGGCTTTGTCCCGTTAAAAAAAAATGGAGACTTGACGAGTTCATCGCTGCCACGTGTGCTCTTGTGGGCGGGTGCGTAATTCCTCCTGGGGGGACGGGGGTGGCTGACTAATCAGGCACGCGCCATCGCGGGGGGGGCAGGGAGCCGCGTGTCACGTGACGCACAGCAATAGCAACACACTTCACATCAATCAAACCAAAGGCGTACGTTACAGTTTAAAAGCTATAACGGGTAAAATAGGTTGAAAGAAATGAGAATTCGTTCTTTGTTTAAACGTAGTCACCGAGGTTTACTAATTCATAATGTACCGGATTCGAGATTTTATAGGAAATGTTGCTATTAAAAGACAGCAATATCCAATTATGTAAATAGCAAAAGCAGCAATATTTACTAAAAGTAAAACTAAGGTGGCAATCGTTTCTAAAAACTTATTTCCAATAAAATATAGGTGTCACAGATTTCAGACAAAATTCCTTGAGTAGTGACAGGTTTTTTGTATGCAACTCAATAATAAAGAGTACTGCCTTTGTTTAATTTATGCTCCTCATATTTTTTGGCATTGGCAGTTTTGTAAGTGCTCCAATAAACAAAATATTTTTTTAACCTATTTATTTACTATTCTATAGATTTTGGTGTTGGAGTATTAAAAATGTCTCTTCTGGGCGTGCGATAGGTTAAGATGACACTTTGGCTAAAAGTAATTTTCAATTTTACAATTTCTATGACAAGGAATCATAAAATCAAGGCCCTTGAAAAATCTTATAAGTATAAAAATATTTTACCATCTTTCATTGCATTCAATGGCGACCTGATAAATGCTGTTCATCCTTCAGTAATGAAATATCATTGTCTTTCAGATTACCTTTTGACTGGCCAAGTTTAGACATTTTGACATGAAATTTTATGTAAAACAAAATACGTAATGGGAAGCAGCGCAAGTTTAAAAGAGGGCAGTTGATAGGATTCATTAAGAATTGCTGTCGAGACTGCATTTCGACACTGTTCGGGTTTCCGTAATATCGTATTACACAAGAGTTTATTTTATATCGCTTATGTAGGTACGTGTCCACATGACAGGGAATCAAGGTAGATAATCACCTAAAATACGAGACAAGAATCTACCACTAATTTTTATATTACCAAATTATAGCCCTGGAAAAAAATGTAACTTGCAATAATCTTTAAATTGTAGTTTTTTATAGATATTTCTGTTTTTTAAATTTAGGTGTAGGTAACTGACACAAAAGTAATGTTCACAAATAAAATAATAAACTAGCAGGAAAGCAATCAGCTTCGCCGATTGCTTACTACTAGGCCCTGCGTGCGGCTAACACGGTTGCACGCTGTGCAGCAAACACAATTATTTACCCATGCCTACGTCAGCCGCATCGCGGCCAATTGTATCTGGGAAATTTCCATTTTTGCTATTGTGGCCGATTCGCGGCCAATTGTGTTTGCTGTGCAGCACCTATGCCTACGTCAGCCGCTTCGCGGCCAATTGTATCTGGCAAATTTCCACTTTTAATTACGGGTAGTTCAGATATAATTAAGACAAATTCAGTATTTCTAACCGATTAATAAGTCAGAGCGGAATAAACCACAGTTCGATAGGTACTATTACTACTCTCTTCTCTTCTCGCAGTGTTGATTAATTTTATACAACATTATAAAAAATTAATCATTGTTTAATTTGGTTTGTTACATAATAAAAAAAAAATTATATAAAAAATATAAAACATGAATGTTCAAAACCAAAAATGTAATTAAAATTTCAACAAACAAAATATTCTCGACCGTAAAAAAAAATCGATTCTGCCAGGATTCGAACCTGGAATCTTCTGATCCGTAGTCAGACGCGTTATCCGTTGCGCCACTCGACCCAATGGACACCATGGCAAAATTATTGTATACAAATAGAAATCATCACACGGAGACAGAAACAAACGACGTTGGTAGCGTAATTAATATATTGATGCTTCCGATATCATTTGAAATTAATATTATGTTTATTACAGGTAGGCCAGCATTCGGATCCATAACTGTTAATTTATTAAAGGGCGGGCGGGTTTTACAACTAAACAAAGCTATTAAATTATTTCCATGCAATTATTGTAGAGAGGATACATGCGTCAACAAATGCATGTTTGGGGATTTGCAAAATATTTAATATTTGGTCATCGAATTTGTTCTTTATGACTAACGAAATTCTTTTGGTAGGGAAACGAAACAAAGAATTTATAATAATATCTATAAATAAATATCTCATTCTTTATACATTAACTAGCTGGCTCGCGCGGCATCGCATGCGTAGATTTTTAGTGTCTTTTAGTCATATTTTATTAATTTGTGTTTTATTTTACATATATCGTCGAGGACTTTTTTAAAGAACTTTTTGAGTTCTACAACTTCTCTATAGAAAGTATTTCAATATCTCTTGCCGTTAAGGCAGCGTTCGTAAAAAAATGCATCGCTCGATCATTTCTTCGCCGACTTTAGTTGTAAAATAGGTCACCACGAAAAGTCCTTTTATTTTATAACGGGATAATATATAGGATAGGATTAGAAATAAATTGTGTTAGCTTGAACAATAAAATGATTTATAAAAAATAAAATATGATTTATTTTTTTGATGTTTAAAGCGTTAACTTTGCGGTTAGGCATAATTATTAATTTTAATTAATTAAACAACTTTGCATCAACCACTTAACTAGTAACTCTACTTCTACCGGTAGACAAAGGTTTTTAGGGGGGGTAAGGTTTTTAACTTTTTTTTTGCATTTTATTTTTAATTTTTTAAATGAATGTATAACATCGCAAGAATATTGTGTCAAAATTTCAAGTCAATCGGAGCAAAATTGACGAAATTATGAACATTTGAGCGATACTCAGACTGATTTTCTATACCTGCTCGGGCAGCTGAGAGACGCGCTCACCTGAGGAGTACCGGACGTGCTATTGTAATAGAAGGGTTTTGCTTAGACAAGGACAAAAAGATGCTGATGATTAAAGCTCTTTGCTGTGTGAACATGGCATCGACGATTACGTGTAAGTATAAAATAAGTAATTTAAGAAAAAATTACACACTATGTTTTAAACCACTTAATTGCTATATCTATTTGTCAACTAGTTTCGGTTGGACTCAACCTTCTTCAGGACAATTACAATATAGACTGAGTCTATATTGTAATTGTCCTGAAGAAGGTTGAGTCCAACCGAAACTAGTTGACAAATAGATATAGCAATTAAGTGGTTTAAAACATAGTGTGTAATTTTTTCTTAAATTTCTTATAATGTCAAGCCACAAAGTGTTTTCTTGCTTTGAAAAGTTTATAAAATAAGTGTTGAGTTTTATTTTGAATTTTACAATGTGCAAAACTTTAAAGCATTTTCCTCACATCTCACGTTTTCAAAGTCGGTGTCCATTATAACTTCAAAACTACTGCACCGATCCTTTTAAAATTTTGAACACTATTTCTGTACATAATTTACGAGGTAACGCTGGAGACTTTTTTTCAAATTTTTATTTTTTAATAACAAATTAGTTGATATTTTTCGCAAAAAATCCCGTTTTTCCCTTCAAAGTGTCCCAAAAAATTGAAAAATTGAAATTTCAAAAAACCCTCCCAGCGTTACCTGGTAAAACCTATAATCTAACGAATGAACTTTGATTTTTTGATTTCAGATGATCTAGCACCAAGTTATGATGGACACCGCAATTCTACTTTTTTCCGAGACACGTCCGAATAATTGCTGCCATTGCCGTATTTTTTAATATTTCGTCTTGAAAATTTTACACAATATTCTTCTAATGTCATACTTTAATGTACCATTTAATTAAAGTTTATTAAATTAAATTAATTAATCATTAAATTAAAGTTTTAATAAAGATATTTTAACTGTGTCGTCACAAAAAATTCACAAAAACATGCCTTTTTTTGTACGAATTAACCTTACCCCCCCTCTTAATTAAAATGTAAAGACATTTCTGCCTTGGAGCTTCGGAACTGGAGAGAGCTGGCACTAAAACGAGGCCTCCTCCGCTCGAGGAGGCCAAGACCCACCAGGGGTTGTAGAGCCAAGAGTGATGATGGTGAAAAATCTGATTTGTTCGTCACTTGGGGTGGACGCTAAATGTGAACTTTCTGTCCACGGGCGTGTGATGGTCGCATTTTGTTGGAACTCCATGGAGAGCTGACCATCTGGCGCCAATAAAGGACGGTGGCCGAGCGCACTGGCAAATGTAAACACGGAAGGATGTATCGAATGTGTGCGGTCACGGAATCACAGACCGTAATTGAAACGCGTTATTTGAACTGTCGGCATTATTTGACCCATCGCAGTTCTGTTTACGTAAATACATTGCACGATAGTTAATAATGACGAGTGCGCTACTATAGACGTACCAGTATAAACTGGCGTGCGAGGGAGGGCGTCCCTGTCGGGTACCAGAAGTTTCCAGGGTGTAAATTTATTACACAATACATAATGTACAGAATGTCCGGTGACCAGCGTCGGAGCCTTCAATAGAAATTTGGTGGGGCAACACTAAAGAAACAAGCCAGTAATGGCGGCCGCTCTATCTGTCAACCTGTCAAACGGTAATATCGGTCCATTATTTGCTTTTTAGGCTTCGCAAAACTTTAATACTTCATTGATATACATTGCGATATATATCCGCAGATATATATCACAATATATATTACGATATTTATGGCTTAATTTTTATTTTCGATATACATATATCCAAAAAACTTTCTGCGGCCGTTAATAGATGGCGCTAGTTGTATTTTAAAAAGTGCCACAGGTTATTTTTTTGACATCTGCGGTCGTTACTAGATGGCGCTAGATTTTAAAAAGTGTTACGGTTGTTAATTAGATTAATTTGTTTCACATAATCTGTTTTTTATTTCACACAAAGAAACAAACACCCATAACACTACATTAGAAAGAGCAACTTTTATAACTTATATATAATAATTGCATATATTAGCTTTTTTCAGTGTGCAATTTATTTATATACCCTGATAACAAGCAACAACAATACTACAGAGGAGATCCAGAAGCGCATAGTGAGCGCAAATCGCTGTTTTTTCCGCCTACAAAAGCAGATAAAATCCAGACTGCTGTCCAGAAACACCAAGATATTAGTGTACAAAACGCTTATTAGGCCAGTGTTCACGTACGCAGCTGAGACGTGGGTACTAACTAAGAGGAATAACGTTTTTAACTGGACGTTTTTGAAAGGAAAATTTTGAGGCGTATCTTCGGACCGGTTCTAGAAAATGGACTTTGGCGCAGACGTTACAACAATGAGCTCTATACTCTATTTAAGGAGCCAAACGTCACAAAATTTATAAAACTGGGAAGACTTCGGAGGCTGGGTCATGTGGAGAGAATGTCCGAGCATCAAGCACCAAAGTTCCTGCTGAACTCAAGGCCAATAGGGCGAAGGAGCTTAGGAAGGCCGAAACTAAGATGGAGTGACAACGTCCACAAAGATATCTCTGCCTTAGAGCTTCGAAACTGGAGAGAGCTGGCACTAGACCGAGATGAGTGGAGGAAAATTATTGAGGAGGCCAAGACTCACCAAGGGTTGTAGTGCCAAGAATGATGATGACGATGAATTCATTTATTTAATAAATAATAATTCATATACAAAATAAAAATAAAAATTCCTAATTATTTCGAGTGTGCATCAATCGACGAATGCAAAAAATGATTTTTTTTTTGGATATATATTCAATTTTTGATATATATCGGATATATATAAAAAATTGGATTTTTTCTAACCTTGGGTTAAACACGGTCGCATGGCGGGTTAAGCGCCGCGTACTTGGGGAAAACAAACACCGAAAAGGAGCACAAAAGGAGAGAATCACACTCGGAAAGTGAGAAAATAAAAGGGGAGCCGGAGAGGGCGAAAAAAATCGGAAAACGGCGAAAGAAAGTTGTGCGCGTCACGTCTTCACTCCAATTACATCCCCCGCGGGAGGAGGGAAGAGGTTCGGGAGGAAAAGCGCCACTTCCGCTCGGATGAGAGCCACTCGCGGGGCGGATTCAGCAACCTGACGCCGTTCCTGCACGAATCGGAAAAGTCCGAAGCCGTTATTTTATTATTATTATTTAATTGACTTCGGTATCTAGTTGACTTACCATTCACTTAACTCGGTTATATCGGGGTCCACCCGAATCTCACATTTCCAAATACACTTCGCAGAAAAACAACAAAATAAAAAGACAATAAATTGTACAATGGAATAAGACAGATGTTTGTATGTATGTGTATACAGGACTATAGGTGGACCACAACCAAAACACCAAGTAAGAAGAAAGCGGGGGAAAGTTGCCTATCAAGCCCGTATTAAAAAATCCTCAGTATGATACTCCAAATAAATGTATATTTTTTAGTTTAAAAAAGGTTACTTACTTACTAGAAAAACTTCTTTTGTGTTCATTTTTTTCATCGTAACAAAACACATATTTTTCGCGCACATTCTTTTGAATGCGGTCTAGCTATAGTCCTTTACAATACTTTACAGGCGGATTTCTGCCTTGATTACGAGTCTAAAATATTCAAGCAACCGTAATATCGATATTTAAGGAGATACGCGACATCAAAGTTTTTATTTTTTCACTTGACTTTTATTAAAGGAAATGAATTTTTCATATTAGACATAAGTCACAGTAATGAAAGTCCAACATTTTGCAAAAAATTAGTCAGAAATATTGAAAAAAAAATGCAAATTTTGGTGTCGCTTACCTTCATAGCTGTCGACATTTCACTCAAAGTGTAAAGAATATTTTCTATCCAAAATTGAACGAAGAAGACAACCCGAGGTTTTTGCTACTAGCTACAAGACATCTGTACAAGCAATAATATAAAAAATGAGAAGAAAAAATCTTCTCCTGTAAAATTTTTGGTTTTGTCGGTTACGATGTTTTGGCTATCATGGGACGATATGTATGAAATAATAATTGTATACATGCGTAATATTAATTATTGTGCACCTACACAAGTAAAAGCAGGTAAACCGAGTCGTCAATTTAACATATAGCTCGGCAAACCTAATTTATTATACAACTAACGGATTTTCGGCTTTAACAGACACCCTCGTCCGAATTAGTCCGTAATATCGGAGTTTTACTGTTGTGTATGCGGATTCATCCCTTCGACCTGCCCCTGTGGGAATAGACACGCAAGTAGCGGCGTCCACTCTGTGTAATATAGAAAATGTACTAGAAATTCTGCGAAATGCTTCTAAACATTATAAATATATTACGTATATAGGTCCACGCTTAAAGAATTCCCCACGTCAATTGTGTTATTAAGAACTAGCTGTAACCCGTCAAAAATGACGGTACTCTTACATGCCGGTTGCTAAGCCCTAGTATATATTTATGGTATATTTTTGTCGGTCCACGGAGAGGCGGCGGTAGCAACATGCGTCAAGCGGCCGATACGGGTTTGCGGGCCGGGGTTCAAGCCCCATCTCCGGCGGTTTAATTTGGTTTCTTTAGCCGTGAATTTGAAAAAAATTACGGACGTTACACGAAGTTACGGACGAACAGACAGACAGACACACAACGAAAGTATTATGTTTGATAAGTCTAGCAAAAGAATATACTACATAATTAACATAATTTTTCTCAAAATCTGCACCAAACAAACTCAAACGTATACCTTACTTACCATCACGCCGTTTCCCCGTGGGGGTAGGCAGAGAGGATAGAGCGCCACACTCTTCTGTCCTGACATACAGCTCTCGCCTCATCCACATTCATACATCTTCGCATGCAAGCTCGCCGGTTTTTGAGCCTTCTAACGGGACCATCTTCCAGTATCTGGTTGATCTGGTCGTGCCACGTCTTCCGCGGTCGCCCTCTCTTTCTGGCGCCATCAACACTTGCATTATATATTTTTCTTACCATTCTTTCCTCATTCATTCGCTCAACATGCCCAAACCATCTGAGCGACCCATTTTTAATTCTATTAATTATGCTAAGATCAAACGTATACCAACTAAACATAAAACTTCGTCACTCACTCCGCGTGGTATTCAGTATTTGAAGCTGTCTTGAATGTTTTCTGGAATGTGTTATTATTTTATATTAGAATATATATTTTTAATAATATTTATTAAAAATAGGAAGAGGGCGTCCCCCGCCGACGTGGCGAAACTGACACAAAAAACTCAATTAACCTCAATAACCCGAGATGGGCTCGGCGCAAAATGATTAGGAGAACCGACCCCATTTAAAGTGGGAAGGGGCAAAAATGAAGATAATATGTTTTTAACCCTCCACTTGACAACTTTACCGCTTTCCCATTATAGTCTATCTTCTCCGCATGTATAATAAAGTAATAATACGTAATCGGCCGTATTCTGAAAATAGCGATATTGGGATCTTAATATTGTTATCCCAACACTTAACAGAACTTAACAGTTTCTTTAAGTTTCTACATGAGAGAGAGGGAGACAACGCGACGCGAGACTTGACGGTTATCCGTCAAACGTCAAAATATATATTCAAATCCAACGCAACAATGATAATTTTGCCACAATTTCATATCAGGACGCTATGGGAGAAGAAATTAATAAGTGCATGTGAAATAATCTTTTTTCTATAAGCTATAAATACAGCATTAGTACTTATTTCATTTAATTTTGAGGATTGTGAGGTTACGTTTGCGATAGGTACTTCGGTAATTAACGGATTCGTTTGAAGCCCTGTCAGACCAGACCGCCTGGATAAGAAGGCACTTTCGGAGAAATCACTTTTCTAAGGGCATTGCAGACATCATAAATCGCAAATAAAGGTATTTAATTTGAGAGAGATATGTGAAAATATACAAATCTTCTTCAATGAATGCAAATTTACTTTGAGGTAACATTTTAAATTATTAAAAATTAAAACAATTCACTTTGTTTGAACCACTAATTTAAAATTTTTATTTAAATTAGTGGTTTAAAATGAAATTAGTGTTTAAAAAAAATTGGTGTTTTAAATGAAATTTGTCGGTTTCCGAAACATGTCGAGTGCTTTAAAATAAAATCAGTGGTTCAAACAAAGTGAATTGTTTTATAGCTAGACCGCATTCAAAAGAATGTGTGTTGGTACGATGCAAAAAATGAACACAAAATAAGTTTTTTCTAGAAAGTAAGTAACCTTTTTTAAACGAAAAAAAAGTATATTTATTTGGATTACCATATTGAGGTTTGTAATGCGGGCTTGCCAGGCAACTTTCCCCGCTTTGTTCTTACCGGACAAAGCTAGGGAATGGTCTTTTGATTGTGGTCGACCTATAATTTTTAATAATATACAGATCTCCTTATTTGAGTACGACGAACACCGACATATTTACATCTACCGCAGTTATTTTTTTATTTATTTTTATTCTCGTCTGTAAAGTGTTGAGATAACAATCTTAAGATCCCAAAATTGCTACCGCAGTTATGCATTTATTTTGTACAAAAACTTGGTTCTGGAGGAGGGTATTATATTATATTATCCCACCGTACTTTGCAGAACTAATATTAGAAACACAACCGAAATTTCACGCCTGGCTCACGCCTCTGCACTCGAGAGTATAAATTTAGCGGAAATTTACGGCGTTTCCTCACCTCTCGCCGCCGGAAAACGGGCATCGAACCGATCTCAAGTTGGAGATTTCCAACGGCTCGGGATGTTTATCTCGCACGGTAAACACCGCAATCTGCAGCGGAGATCGCGGATCGCCGCCACTTCTGAACGTAGATTCGCCAAAAGCGTACTAATAAAAGCCGCTGCGGCCCGCCCCGGGAACAATGGAAGAGGCGCGCTGATGATCCGCCGATAGCATCTGCATTGTGCCGCCTTGCCACCTCTTATCAACTAAAAAGATTGCCTACGAAATTATAATTCTCGTACGTTTGGCAACAGATCGCGGCAGTTATCATTTATCCATTACGAGTTAGGCCTCCGCTCGCTTTACTTTTTTAGTATTGTATTCCATTTGTTCGAGGTTTGTATAAGATAAAACCACATTTTTATATATTTTCTTATAACGCTTGCCCGGTTATCGAACGATCATGATGGCGATCATTATCTCGCTTGAGGCAGCTCTAAATTAGTCTAAATACCTGGACCACGAATTTTCCGAACCGTAGATTTTTCAGCTTGGACGTGCTTCGTCTTCCAGGACCTCGTCTGCTAGAAAATTCGCCTTTAATAATGAGATGCCGGATCTATTATTTCTCTGGATGTCTCGTGATGTGGCAAAATATTGCAATTTTCGGATTTTTATTGTTTTAAACATTTATCTTAGCGTAAATCTAGCGTCAGTCGCTTCAGCTAAATGTCCATGATTCCATTCCATATAAAAGTTCAAGGAACACGTAGCAACGTGTAATACTCACAATGCTGCACAATACCTTCTCCATGCGGAAAAGTGCAGCTCGGGTTCGCTGCATACGACATTTAATTTTCGTGGAAGGGTTCTAGTATTAATTTAATCTGCTTCCCGGGTAGTCTATTTTATCTACTCATTATAATTCCACATACGTACCTACAGGCCGTTTCGTTTTTTATTTATGAATTATCCTACTGAATATTTTGGGGGTGGTTTTCACATTTTATTTACTTTATTATGTTTTTTAAATAGTACATACATGTTACAGTGAATATTACATTTTTTTAATACGTGTTTAACTGTCCCCATAAAAGTAAAAGTTGTGTTTGGGGACAGGAGTACATGATATATAAGAGCATAAATAAATAAGTATGTATAAGTCAATAATGGAACAGTGTAGAGAAATAAAAATCAGATAAATATTACTGACACAAGTATACTAATTATTTTCGGAGTACCGTTTTTTTTTTTAATTCTAACTATTTTTTGTTTTAATTATGTGTATTTCTATTTGTTTTATGTGTTTCTTGAATTTTGTATAGTGTTCTTCAGTTCTGATATTCATTGGTAATTTATTGAAATATTTGACACCAATATAAGTGTAATGGTGTTGCGTGGCTGTTTTGTTGTATTTGGGAATGTTAAAACATCCTATTATTTGCGCTCTTTGACTATGACTATGAGTATTACGAGTTTTTGGTGTATTTATATTTTGTTGAATGAATGTTTCTGTATGTATTTGTAAAATTGAGGTGTTTTTGTATAGTCTGTCTGATGTTGGAACATTAATTTCTTTAAAAAGGTTACCTTACCTTACATAACCATAAAAAAATGATACTCTGGGCTACTTTTGTATTATAAAATGGATCGGTGTAAGTTTGAACTGCGGCAGTAAGAATTATTACTGAGGCATTGTTGAATTGAAAACCAGACCTGTCAAGAGACACATAAAATGCACTCCACTCAGACTAATCATACGTGAATATGTCGACCTTGAATGCAGAATGAATAATTATGCCTCTTATTAATATTTTTAATACCCCACGCCATCAATTTGCATTCTTTTTATGCCATTTAACATTTGATAGCTGGTAATAAACTTTTTGTTGGCATTCACAGATATTTTAAATAAGAGACATTTGCCTTTAAGTAGGCGCACTTTGACCGTCTCCCTCTACTAAACGTAAATAAAATTAGCATAATCATGTAAGAATGTATGCAGCGACATTTTCCTTCGCTGCTATATAACGATATATTAATATAAAATACATAATACGTCGTGGTAACATCACTTAGTAAAGATTCAATCCCAAGCACGTATTAAAAATATTTATACTGCTAATTGAAAGCATGAATTTCTACATAAAACTACATTTCTTTATAGTCTCACAAAATAATTTATAATATATCGTCGCTGTATATATATAATAAAGCCAATGTGCCGTTTAGTACATTCTGAGATGAACGAATCAATTTATCAATTTTTCATATAAATAATGGAGATATACTAAAAAAAAACGATGCCATTCATCTGGAAAGTCTGCCTAGTAATTATTTAAAATATTTTTTATAGATCTAGTCTGTGCAATTATTTTTTAAAACAGTTTCATTCGTTTACCTCAGAATGTACTAAAACGGCACATAGGCTTAATTATATATACAGTGACGATATGTTAATAATTAATTATTATTGTAAATAAACATAAATATATTGATGCCATGAAACGATGAGTTGTATATTTATGGATTGAGTTTTCACAAAGAAATCTGAAAACGAACTGACGGTTCAAAATGAAAAATTTCTAATGATCAAATATTGAAAACCGAAGATAAATTTGTTAAATAGTTTGAATTTCAGACGTTAGGTTGATTCGTAGGGCTGAAAAGATAAATTAGATAACTTACCTTTTACGTCCTTATTCCAATGCCAAACAACACACCCGCCACATGAAAATATTACGTTCGGGTAACATAAGACTACGCCTCGAAAATATAATAGTGCCTCGAGTAGAAACAAACTGTCCTAGGTCAAGGATTACTACGTCAATCCCGTTATAATTTATATTTTAAATGCCAAGGGTCGGGTTTGTGAAAGGTCTTACTCAGGGTAAGCGGGGCCGGGCTCTCAAAACTCTAAATACGTAGTTATAGTATTACCAGCGGAAATCTGACGTCTATCGCCGACTGCTGTAGTAGCCAGCTGCCACGTTTTGTTAAATGTTATGTTACGTTAAACGCGTTAAACACGCGAATGTTAAAAAATCCGTTGCGCGTAATTTCGTGAATTTTGGATGAAGCTAAAAATAATAAAAAGTTGATGCAGATAAGATTACACGTGTTTTTTATACTCGACCCAATTCAGTATTTGAGAAAAAAATAATTTAGATTTATGTTGTGTTGTCATGATAATACTGCTGAGTTGGGTCAAACGATTAGGTTAATAGATCAAGGACACGACACTGCGCTCTTGTGAAAGTGACACAGAGGGGGTGTACATACGAGTTGGAACACAACAGATTACTTTACGCCATCATCAAGACTCTACAGTAAGAGGATATTCTCGGAGGACTTCCGCAGCGCATGTTCTCAGTCTTACTCCGTTATTTTACTTGTAAACCGTCATTTGCTACCGGAGCTTATCTCCGGTACGAAATAAACATCCATACGGACATGCAACACTTTTTCATTCGACCACCACGCCATTCTCTAAACAATTATTAAATTTTAATAAATAAAGCACCGTGTGACTAACAAAGAAAAACGATGTTGACGTATGATCGCATCGTCATGGTATTGGAGATCGACCTCTCCAAAATCGTCAAAAAAAAAACAATGTAGAACTTAACCTATTTTTATTTCGCGGCTTTGTCCTGCGCCCGTTTTTTCGAGCTGTCAAAAGGAGCACCTACAATGCTGCGCTATATCGAAAAAATAAAAGCGGAATTAAAATATCATGGCTTATAAATATTTGACGCGAGGAGGACTGGCGCGTGTCTGGAGGCGGCTCGTCACCCAGACACGTGTAATAATTCACTCCGCCGGTCCCGGGAGCAAATTATCGTATTAAACGGGGGCGGAAGTGTGCCGGCAGAGAACTGGAGAAATTGTGTTATTTCACCCAGAATCCGACCAAATTGAGTTTAACGTTTCGCCGTGCGCCGTCGACACTAACTGGCTAAAATAATAATGCTGTCTCGCTGAGTACTCGCGCTCGTAGTTGCTCGCGTATCGTCCAGGTGCGGATCGCAATTAATCTATCCTTATTATATTATGTACTAGCTGTAGCCCGTCAAAAATGAGATACTTTTACATATACTTTTAATATTCCTTTTTAAAATATTACACTCAAATTTCGACTGTTGCAAACTCCTGAATAGTATTAATTTTAAAGTACCTAACCGTAGGACCCGCCAAAACATGCTGTTTTCTTGTGACAATTTTGACACAAACTATCGTTCAAATTCTAGCATACCTCGGATGCACAAACTTGGCAATGAACTACCTACATATGTCGACATTTTAAATCTGTCTCTCAAAATTTAAAAAATCATTATTTGATCATTTCTTTTCAAAATATTAAATTTTTATATAATGTCTTAAATTTTTTATATATACCTGGCTATTCAAATTTAATATTGCTATATTATCGGTGAGTAAAAATTTCTGAGATCACTACTTTACACTTTTTTGCATATATACTTTTTTTACATATATGTCTAACCTCATTATGTTTAAACTACGTATATATACTTTTTTACATTTATACCCTTTATTTTTCTTTTAAATTTAATCGTTTGTTGTATTTTAATTATGTATAAACCTGTTGTAAAAGGCTATTAAGCCGTGTAATTAATAAAATAAATAAATAAATAAATATCGGTTCCAAAGGAATAAATATTTATTTATATTATTAAATAAACAAAAATCGTAAAAAAAAGATTTTTTTAATTTTCGAAAAAAATATGTTCCGAAATTTTTTATTTCTCATATCATTTACTAAATCTTCAATTGAAGGTTGGTATTTTGTGCACTTCAAGCCCACGCAGTCGCTACTAACTTGATCTGTCAGTCGGTTTCTTTTATTGAGAATAAGTTTTTCCTCCTCCTTCACAAAATTACGTAGAGGGAAAAATTGTGAGTAAAGACATCGGTAAATTGTTAGGGCTTAAAATATCCGGTAAACTGTCCTAAGCACTCCAAATTTCCGATTTGTGGTGGCAGTCTACTTCGTTCTCCGAACGATTCCATTCCGGATTCAAGTTTCGATCTCAAGTTGACAAACGCTCGAGCCCATTTCCTGTCTTGAATTTCTACAAGTCGCATCTTCAAATCATCTATTTGCATCCATTTAATTCAATTTTCTACATCCGGATATTGAATTATTTAAATGTCTGGTCTAGGCTTTTAACTTGTTTGAATCTTCCGCCAAACTGGTGAAGTAACGAGTTTACAATACGTTGGTACTTTATACTTCCTTTCGATTTGTACAGATTTGCTGGATTTCTCGAATTATATGTTCAATCGAGGAAAATACTATTCAAAATACTGTTTTAGTCTCTACATCTCCCCTAAAACTTTTAAGCTTACTTTCAAGCGACCGGCAAAGGTGCCCGGAACGCGAACGAAGCCATATGCAGTGCGCGTTGACTGTTCTTGGGGGATGACCGTCCATAAACGATAAGTGTATCTAAAGTTGTCTCGGTGTATCATCTCTGACACCAGCCATCACTGCCCTAAAGCTAAAAACAAATATTTAGATCTAGGTATGCATTACCCACAAGGAGCATACGCAGAATAAATAAATTTCGTCAATAGAAAGGTAAAATAATGTTTAATATTCGACTCAGAAAGCAAACTAATTTACAGAGTAAATAGAGGGATATTTATCCGAATTGATTATCCTAAGCCAGTTGGTATGTTGGTAACACAACAAAAACACCTTATTCATTATTATTCGTGTTATAATAATACAAAAAACGTGAATTAGGATTATTTCCCACGAAGCCTATTCATCGGCCGTACTCGTACACGGGTTTAGTGTGTCAGAGGGGGATCCCGTGAGAAGGGCCAAGCAACATCACGATTAGCAGGAACAATGGCTGGCGGACAATGGAGTGGAGTCGGCAGGATCCGGGATTCAAGGTGGCGAGGAAAAACTCTCCCTCCGTGGAGGCGACGATTCGCAAAAGTCTGATCGTATAATATAGGCTAAGTTAGGTTACAACTGATTTTTATATTTAATTTTTTTTCCAAAAGAAAATTTTCAATATTTTCAAGTGATTACCATAAGTTTTCTATGACTGATATCGAATTAAGGGTAACTGCGAGAAGTAGAGTGAATGATGCCCTGAATTAAATTATTGCCCATAGCAATAATAGAGCCACCACTAATGTCTGCAAGTGAATCCTGCAATTGAGACGATGCGTGTACAAAAATATACCTAACCAGCATTTATTTACTTTTGAATATCAATATATTCTCTAAGCTCATTCTTAGATTTAAAACATCATTTAACCAACATATTAAGTATCAATTTGAAAATATTGCTTGTTAAAAATCAGCCTATTCAAGTTATAATTTATAGAATATATTTTCGGGATTTCACACCTGTAAAGCGCCCTTGAAGGGTCACTTACGCAAAGACGGCGCTATATAAATTAACATAAACACATAAGAACTTCATTGAGTTGGGTAGGTTTTGATTTTCAACTACACAATTGGCAAAAAAAGGACCAAAGCGAATGCAGTAGAAATGTGTGGAAAATGTATGTGCGATAGGGCAAAGAATTAAAGGGGGGCGATGTAGAACCGCGTGCGGCATTGTCGATACCTTTAAAATTAGGTCGCCTGAAATGTCGCTTGACAGGCAATTTAGATTATATTTTTGTGTTGAAATAAGTATATCGTACAAGGTTAATGCCCGCCACTTTATTTTTTTCTACCGATAATGCGACGAAGGTGCTGCGAGCAAGCTACGGTACGATGGATTCTTCCGCCTATACAAAAATGAACTTAGATCGCGTGAAAACTATTTATTCCTTCTCAATTTCATTTCTTCTTAATTCTCCGAGATAATGGTGTGGCACAGACACGAATGAAGAATATCCGATGTTGGTATCGAAATGATTAATGACTATATCGTTAAATCTGGATTAAAAATTGCTATAAAACAGTATCAGTCATTACCTACAATTACAGATTAGCACGCGTGATCCACTCTGCGTAGCCTCCTACACTAATCTATTGTTACGAAATAAGAGATGAATAATGAATACAATAAAGTTCGCTATCCAAAGTTCCCAAACACAGTCTTCGTAACACCGTTGAGATAATGTCCAAATTTACATCAAGAGAAACAGATTTGTAATAAGGCTTTATACCATAATCCTTCAGGTTTACCTTAATCATTCAGATTCTTACAAAATTTTGAATCAGATTTAAAGTTTATTTTATTTAATCCAATATTGTGAGGTCAAAATGGCTTGTTTTTTTCTTCTATTTTTTGAATAAATATTAGAAATAAGTAGGTATAGGTCTTTTCATATAAGCTTTTCATACAACTTTTTCATTGAAACAATGCGCGTATTACGTTCTGTACCACTAACTCAATTGCAAGCTTATATGGAAAGACCTATTCATTACGTAAATATTTTAAAACATTTTAGTCACATATTCAAGAACACATTCATATTTGTGAAATTGTAATTTTTCATAACAAAGTTCTGTGAAATTTTAACACCAAATTAATTAATCAATTAGAAATACATACAGAAAATGCTCTATGGAAAAAAATAAAAATTAATCAATGAATAAAAAATGAGAACTACATATAAGGTCGATATATTCACGGAAACGTAGAGGGTTGCTATAGCTTAGTGGTCAGAGCACCGGCCCCGGAAAGGAGGTGACCAGGTTTCGAATCCCAGTAGTAGCCTAATATTTTTTCGTGAATTTGATTTTTCTGTATGTCTTTCTAATTGATTAATTAATTTGGTTTTAACATTTTAGTCATGTCTAAACTCCATATATAAAAAACATATGCGAGATGAGTATCGAAATAAATATTACGAAAATATCTTAGATTACCGAAAACCGCATGAATTGGGTTTGGGAAATATTGACACAAACCCATAATTAATTTACCAAGAAAAAGCTGTTGGGTGACATTCAGGATCTGACGTCACCGCCACAGGGCAGGATTAATTACATTTGCTCAATTTCGCAGGACGCATCGATAAAGCGGCGCGCTATCTCCACGGGGGCCCAGCGATTACTTCCGCCGCTGATAGCGCGGCGTGCCCCGGTGCGCATCGCCGCGACCTTACCCACTAAACCCGCGATAAGGCCAGATAACAGCTGGGACGGGAGAACTGACCTCGTGGAGCGGGCCGGCGATAGCGGCTAATTACATTTCTTCGGTTCCTGTGGACAGAACGGCAGTGTCGCCGTAAAAAAAAAACGCTAAAGCCATGTATTCACTAGGGGACAAATTGTCCCTCAACAGCACGCGCGGCATAGAGTCTACGTGACGTTGCAACGTCGTGCACTGTTCCGCGACGTCGCGCACAACATAGCGCGGCATTTCTACGTGCCGGGGCGTTGCCATGCGCACGGTACCCGAGCGAGCTCACTGCAACATTACGGAGCGTCAGTACCACGTGGTATGTTTACAAGTGAATACGTATGCGCTGTATCTGTCAAGATGACAATGTGGAGAAACGAAATTGTTCTTGAACTCATCGAGCTGTATCGATCGAAGATCGCATAGAATGTCCGTCCTTATTTCTCTTTGCAGTAAATAATTTCGCATTCTCCTCTTTTTTCTCCTCTTACGTTTCGATAAACTCATTAACATAAACAGATACACGGCTGTCATAACCTCATAGGGCGATATTTCCGCGACGTGTGGAAAACAATAATTATTTGCAAAAAGGACCTTGTTTTTAATAATATTCAATTTACTACAGTAAAACCTCGTTAATTTGAAATTGCGACCCAAAAAAACATTTCGAATTGCGCGGAACCCCGTTTTCGCCAAATGAGATACCGCAACTGTCATCATAACCTTATCGGGTGACATTTCTGCGACAAGATATGCGAGTCCCGGTGTGTACACGTAAAATGACCGCGTCATTGTCCCCGAAACATGAGTGTAGATGTTGATGCGACATGCCGAGCGGAATGTTTCGCGATTTGTCCCCTAGTGAATACATGGCTTAATTGCGCACTTGGCGCACCACGCAAAAAACGACCTCGAGTCATATCACAGCGTCTTCAGGAGAGCGCCCATCGCCGCGACGGTCTAGGACGTACTGCTTATTAGTTACGCGGCCGCAGATTGTAAGCACTGCGTGGAGGTGTGTTTCTTCCTTCTACACGAGGGGTCGTTAGTGTGCTATTGATGCAATATGAAATGACGATGTCAGCGGGCTTTTTTGCGTCCTATTTTTGTCGTAAACTTGTAACTGTCGTCTCTAATAATACCTTAATATAAATCTTAAATATTTAATGTCTATTATCCACTTTTTCATCTCCTTTTTCTATCCATTTTAAGTTTGGTCACAGGCGACCAGGGTTCGACTCCCAATAGCGGATGTAGCATATTTTTCATTTGTATATTTAACTTTTAGTTAGCGTTTATGTATGCGAAATTAAACTTTTTATTTCGCAGCAGTTTTATCGTATTCTGCAGAAACACAACACTACCGCGTCGTTGCAATATTTTGGCGATACATATTTACCGAGCCGTCAAATAAACAGTATAACAGTTCGTTCTTCATAAATCTCATACAAATTTAATAAAGTACCTATTGTTACGCATTGAGACGGTTCTACCTGCTCTGCTTGTCCATGTGAAAAGGCGTATAAACAATATTAATATAATTTGATGTAAATTGGTGCCTGCATTTTACGTTCCCATAGTAATAATTTTCTTTATTTATTTAAATAATACACGGCTATAAATTCTTTAAAATTACATAATATAAATATAAAATATTCACAGAGAGAAAAAAAACGTTGATTAACAGAATATAAATTTTTCACTTCGTAAATTCGTGTTAAATAATATGTAACGGAAGTATGAATATGTGAAAATTAGCCCTTGCAGTCTAATCGGAAAGGGACAAGAGTCCCCAAATCCGAATCCCACGGGCGGAGCAGGGAAGAGAGGGAAGCCATAGGCCTTACGACCTAGTAGTTACGGCAAGTTTTCATACGTTTTATGAACCATGGTGACGAAAATAAATAATGAAATCAACCGTAAAAATAATTTTGATTCCGCCACGATATTAATCCGAAGCTAGGCGCGATATCCGCCGCCTTAAAAGAGGCGAATGGTTTCTCACAATTTACCACAAACATAGCAAACATTACGAAGTGCATTGTTCCGCGATAAACAAGTAACTAATCTTCCTGTTTGATTTTAATCATGTAAATTTCACTTAAAAATGTGTTAACATTTCATGTAGGGTTAGAAGTGAGCCGAGCGTGCGGGCCGGGTTCGGTGAAGTGGTTTTTCACGTCAAACAGAAAATAAACCAATCGGAGGGCTCGGTGAAGTGGTTTTTCACGTGAACCAGAAAATAAACCAATCGGAGGGCTCGCACCGAGAGTGGCGCAATCGAACGCCCGGCCCGACAGGAAAATGAATTGCAGCCCTTAACGAACCAAAGTGGATTGCAAATATGCCAACGTAAACAACGAGTCCAATTCGTCGTGTTGACACTCGTGTATTTTTAGTGAATAGATGGTTACAACGCATTACGTCATGACGTATTATCGTAACTTGTTTATAGCGAAAAAATTAAAACACAGGCAGAAATTAGAAATGCGTAGACGAAATGAAAACGAATAAGGACGAAATGTTGGCCTGTTACAATTTTCTCCTTAGTTAAGCTAAAAACCTAGAAACGAGTAATAAGCACATATATGTAGGTGTGTATTTAAATTGTATATTATACCTACAGTATTGTAACTACAGTAGCGAGCATAAAAATGTATCCATCCTTTGAAAATGGATTAGTGAGCTAATTGCTGGAACCCGTTATTTTTTCTACTTGTGTAGTCTCACTAAAACAATGTGACCAGTTTAGTCATAACATTCAACGTGTTAGTATCTTTTATTATTAAAAAAACAATTCAATGTTGATTTAAGCATCGCAAAACAATGAATTCCAGAGCACGACAAATTGGATAAAAATTAACATTCGTAAAAGGAACTGTGAATGCGCAAGTCTATAAAAAAATTTATAAGGCTTTATATTTCCATAGTTTGAAGTGCCAGTGATGTACAAGCTACCCTATACAAATAATGGGATAATAACATTACATTGGTCCGGAAACAGCCCTGACCTGAATCCTATAGAAAATTTGTGGCATAAAAAGGCCATTGTTATAAATGTATTGAAGCTTTCGTCAAAAGAAAATTTCGAAAAAAAGTTGAAACTGGGTGTTATGAGAAAAAT
Organism: Agrypnia vestita; assembly: GCA_016648135.1. NCBI lineage: Eukaryota > Metazoa > Arthropoda > Insecta > Trichoptera > Phryganeidae > Agrypnia > Agrypnia vestita. Next base: position 62,361 of record JADDOH010003612.1, on the reverse strand, counting down.
TCAGACGATTATATCCAAAATTTGGTGATTTCCTTGCTAAGACGTATTGAAGCCAGGATAAAAGATTAAAAAGGACCAACAAAATACGAATTATTTTTGTTTTTCGTATAACAGCTAATAGTGAAACAATAATAAAAATGTTTTTTTTAATATTAAAAAATAGTTACTTTTACTTTACTTTTACCAAAAATGCATAAGAAATACTACTCTAAAGTTTTTTTATTTCAGTTATAGGGTATATTTGTTATTTTTCCTATTTATTACGTAACATCCAAGGTAAATTTTGTTTTAAAAAAACTTTTGAAGAAAATGTCAAAATAAATATTGTGACGTTCCTTTGGATATCTTTCTTCTGGGTTTGCAGGTAAAGTTTCCCTCGAGGGAACCCGGGCCGACCTTTCGGTCGTTTTACACGGGTGGGACGGATTTTGTGGGCAATCTAGCTCCCGTAGTCCTAATCAGATTAAAATCAAACTTTTCCGAAAAAATGGGCCAGTAAATACGTAGGAAAACTTCTTTTTCAAAACTGTATTAACAGTTTATACGCAAGGATACATTACAGTTCAGTGCTAAGCTTTTAATTGTAAATTAATTTATACATAGAAGTATTATTGATTGATTTGCAGTTACCTCTACAGAAATAATTAAATGATGATCATCAAATCGGATGAAAAACATTAACCTACTGAGTTTTATAATAATTATATATTTCACTACTCAAGTTTCAAGAGTAACAATCTCTCATCGACGGGTGAAGCATTAAACCGAACGAATGAAAATAATCACTATTCTCCACGATGTGGTTCGCGAATTCAGAAAAGTTATTACCAGTTATTTGACAACCTCCACGGCGGTAAGCGCCCCGATGACGTCATCAGCGTCGCTGGCGGCGGTAGAGCCCGCAAAGGAAAACGTGATAAAACGACAAAGTTCAAGAACGCGCGCGGGGGAAATTGCGAGGAAACTTGGCGAGAACCGGCGGAGACATTTGATAGCGGATCGGCCTCGGGACGAAAGTGGCCCGACGGCCTTTGCCGGTGAACGGGGCCGGGATTCGTATTGAATAGAAGGTTAATGGGCGAAGATTCATTGACATCATAAATTAAGAGAGTCCCCAACCCCCCCGTCCGCCCCGACTTCCCTCGCCGCCGCACCCCACACCGCGGGAAGGAAATTGCCCGCCGAGAAAAGCGGAGGAAAATAATTTTCCGGATGTTTTTTTTTTCAAAAATGCGCGCGCCGTTATTTAATACATTTTAATAGAGAAATAAGCTTACCTACAGAATAAACGACTTGCGGAAACGCGCTTATATACCCTGGTAGAGAAGCCTTTTTATTATTATTGGGTTATATAATAAATACCCAGATCCATACGGAACGCTCTGAACTTGTTAGTCAAACTGAACACGACTATTGCAAAATCTATTAATAGCGCGTTAATGTCGATAATGATTTATATTCTCAATAAAAACAGACGTTGAATTATTTTAAGTTTTGTAAATAAAATGTAGTGCCGGATTTCCGTTATAAAAATCATAAAAGTCGAAGGGGCAATGGACAGAACGTAATCGTTGATTCAATCCTTACCTCACACACACAATTGAGGCAAAAAGAATTGGAATAACCAAGTCCAGTGCGGAAACTAGTCACTTCTGGATGGTGTCCTGACCGACAAAGACACTGATAAAAAAATTTAATTAAGAAAGAAGAAATAAACTGAGGCGTCTGCTACAATAAAAAAAAAAAAGATTTTTTTCTATCTACATTCTGATTTATTGTTCAAACAATAATAGTTGCGAGTGAAGACTTAAAACTTTTGATATTTTGGTGTTTGTTAAAGCGTGGGGGCGGTATTGTTGTATGTAATGTGGTTACCCACTGAGAAATTAATGTAAAACGTGTTAAAACTTTGAAATCGTACACGTGTCAATAAATGGCACGGGTTAATCCTTTAGTTAATTACTAAAATCTAAAAATCTAGTCTAAAATCCCAATTATAATAATTTCATTATCTGTAAACTTCATGTTAAGTCCGTAATATGTTTATAGTATTTTAAATTTTTCCTTTTTTTATATAAATAAATAAATACTTATTTCTTACGAACCGACATGTAAAAGTATCGTCATTATTGTCGGGTTACAGCTAATACTTACAATAATTGTAATAACGTATTTATATGAAATACCTTAAACTGGTTAATGAGAAAAAAAATTATGCCACCGCTTAAAACTGCACGGTAATGTATTTTGCAGTATAATAATTAGACGCAAAATCATCATGAATTTCGTGTCCATTAAATAAATAAGGTAAAGAAACGTTTAGCGAATTGAATTAAAAGCGCGCCAGACTTTCTAAATTTGACGAACAGAGAAACGAAGTGACGCGCAACAATGTGTTTAATATTCCTATTATCTCCCACCGAGGACGTCGACCCGAGTGACACAAACGGCTCGTAGATTGCCACCATTGGGACAGGTCGATACACTAGCGCCATTCGTCAAACTTTCAGAAGAAAATCAAAAATTGTTAAGTCTTTTTCAGTTTTTTTCCGCTTTCTCATTTCAGCCGCGCGACAAGGAATAATGATATCCAACAAGAAATGAATAGCGGGATAAAGTCAGAAATTCCTCGCTTCACTTAATGGAAATTGCTACCGTCGAGCTGCTTGTACTCTTGAGAATATAAGGATTTGTTCTGCGTACTGCCAGGGTTTTCGAGAATACCCGCGTACTGAGAAGTCTTTACAACTCCTAGGTGCGGAGTAGACTCGAGAGTGGCTCTATGATCTGGGGGCCACATGAGGGCAAGTACTCTCTTATGGTGGAGAAAATCCAAAAGAAGTTTCTGAGATATCTCTAAATGAGAGAGTACGGGCATTATACTTGGCTTTACCCAACCGAGTTTTTCCAGGGTATGCTTGGCTACAATAGTCCAGAGACTAGAAGGAATGTGTATTTGATCACACATTTTTATCGATTGTTGCGCGGTATGATCGATAATCCTGAAATTATGCAGAGCATTTGGTTTGTATGTTCCTGGTAATTACATTAGACATCGCCAGCATAGATTGTTTCACATTCCAATATACAGGACCAACCTGCCGATGGTTATACCCGTTGGAAGAGCCACAGCTATGCTGAACAAAATCGCTTTGGGTATTGATATATTCCATGATATATTCCTTGACCAGATTTTATGTTATTTTTAATTTAATAAATATTTTTATATTAATATATACTTCCATAATATGTATGCCTTGAACAATTAGTTTGTAATGTACATATTATTAAATAAATTGAATTGAATTGAATAGCACAAGAAAACAAATTGAGGATCTTTGAAAATAAAGTTAGGCGCGATATTTACGGTCCAATACCAGATATCCTGAGCGGAGAATGGAGGCGGTTGTAGATCCTAGATTTTTTCTATTTTTCAAACAGATCCCAATTTAAATTTTTTTTTTTTCCAAACCAGATAAGCTATATTATATTTGAAGACCCCATGGCAGAAGTTGCCAACTAACATTTTTGTCAAAAATGAGTTAATAAACCCTCTAAACTAAATAATGTACGCTCTTCCCATTGGAAATAAGTTCAGAACTTAAAAATAATTTAAACATGTTGAAATCATAGGGATGAACATGTGAACTCCACTTTTTCATAAAAATCAAATCAGTTACAATGGGAAGAACATGTTATCTTCAATAATAACATGTTCATGCCATCATTCTGAAATTAATATGCCTTTAATTTGATTGGAATGTTTATGGTTAATATAAGTTTTACTCTGGCAGTACTGTCATATATTTGTTTTTATTTGAAGACTATTATAATATGTACTTATATATTATTTTTCGATAAATTTAAATGGTACATACCATGTTTTGTATTGTTAATTAACATGCCAGGTATTTTGTAATTTTGGATAATGGATAGTAAAAACGGATATCATTTGAAGGGTTGTTTGATGTTCGTGTTTTACCAATTTTTAAAAGGTGTTATTCTATTAAAAATGAGTTCCAGAGGCGAAAAAATGATTGTTAACTACATTTTTTTAGGGAAAATTTGTATATTTTTTTGTGCCTAAATGCGTTTTTTTACAATGTAAATACTTTTTGACATTTTAGTGACATAAATCAATAAAAATTGGATTAGCAATAAAACAGATTTTTCAAAGACGAAATGCAAATGTCTAATTATCTCAAAATGACTTGAATGTTAGTCAACAACTTCTTGCCATGGGGTCTTCATTTTATTTCTTAAAAGTATATACTCTCCTTTTCTATCTCGGATAAAAATGCACATCTCAGTCATTGCGGAGAAGCTCCACGAAAATGGACAGGACGCGGCGATTTTATTTTTTTCCATTAAATAAAAAAATTCCAGTGTAAATCACCTCTTTGTAAAAATCGCCTCAAATTTAAATTAAGTAATAATTATTTAATGAAGTAAGTTCCATGCTCAGTGTTTGTGTAACCCCTTAAGTCATTTTAAGAATATATTTGCGTTAATTACAGTATTGGATACTTGTGTAGAACACTGTTTTTTTAACGTTTTATAATGCGTGAAGACACTTTAGCGAGACTAGAGAACATATTGATGAATGAGAGTGATCGTTTATTACAAATATGATATAATGAATGTGAGAATCAGTTATTTTCGGATTCTCTGCCTCTTTGGGTCGGTCGTAAGGCAAGGATCGAGCCAACACCAGACCGCGGTAGGTTTACGAAATATTTCAGAAACATTTTAATTTCGAGCGTGGGACGCTTCGGTTCAATCGAATCTAAAATCAATCCGCAGATACGAACAATACACATAGAAAAACTGCAAATTTTTAGCACGTGGGACGAGACAGGACGCTAAATAAGAACCAATTGGAATTGCATCACGTTAGTTTCGTTAGAAATCTTAGAAATCGCGCGGGCGTCGTTTGATAACTTCTCGTGTGCAAAAAATGCATGTAGGTCAGGCGGGAGAACAAAGTGTAATGAGGTATTCCATTTTTGGTGAAGCGTGTTGAGATCAAAAAAAACACTATAGCTAAAAAATGAAAAGCGCTATAGCTCGATAAAATTGTTCCAAGTCCTTGGGTTTTTTCTACAAATAACAGATTTGCATACATTATGGTAACCAAGAGAAAAATATAAATGTAGGATTAAATTAAGTTGAAAATATTCATGTTGAAAAAAAGTTGCTTTTCTTATATAACTGTAGTATACTTGATTGACGCTGTACATTATTCTTGAATATTTTCGTTGAGTGAATATAAAATTGACGATGGAAAATAAAATGAAAGATCCTACAGTTTTGAAAGACTTTCCACGTACCTATCAAAAGATTTTTTTGGATGGTTCAAGTAAGCGTAAAATCCTTCGTTTTAGCATAGAATATGTAGGTGACCAGACGACTGCACACACAAGTTATCCTGCGAAAGCTTACATTCTTTTATGATATATTACGTTAAGTTACGTAACATATGCAAAACATATCATAAAAAATAAAATGTTAGAAATAGAGCGTTAAACGTATTATAAGGAGGTTGCGGGTGGACCCATATATAAGAATGCTGTTCTGGGCATTTAGTATAATTGTAGTTAACAAGGATGATAAAATATGTACAAAAAATTATATTATATGTAGGGTCGGTATGATACCGTCACGCCCTATCATTAATGTAGGATCTACATATCGACGGCTCCTACGTATAATATCGTAACCCACAAAATTCAATTTTACAGGAGAAGGATTTGAACATATTTTCGTCCGGTATAAATCTAAATATTGCCCAATTTTTTTGAAATTTCGTTTCAATATTTTACTTTATACTGTAGATTCATAAATACTCACAAAAAAGTCGATATTTATTAAAAGTTTTTTGTAGAAATGCACATACGATATTATACTTCGGAAAAGACGCGACGTAAAATATCGTATAAAAGACTTACAACATTTTACTTCGGAAAAGATGCGACGTAAAATAACGTAAGTGTTACATACGATAATTTTCTTATGTTATTTTCCAACGCAAATTATCGTAAGTGTTACATACGATAGTATACGTCCGAAAAAAACGTTATTTATTGCAAAATATTTTTTTTCTTTCTTGGAAATAAAGATATAATTAAATACATATGAAATACACAAAAAACTAAAAATCGTCGATTTGTGGGTTACTATATTATACGTAGGAGCCGTCGATATATGCAACTTTACAGGCGAGAAGTTTCAATGAATTATTTATATTATTGAATGGACACAAACGCTACTACCGACAATGTTGACGTAATTATCTCGGTAAATATATTAAAATAAATATTTTTTTCAACGTGGGATTGTTATTTTCACAATTTTACGTACTTTTATGAATTAAAAAATTGACAATATGCCGATTTTATGTACATTAATGATAGGGCGTGGCGATAAGTGTGTGTAAGACGTGTAACGCGTTATTTCCATGAAATAGATAAAAGCAAAGGATAATTTATATATCTTCAATGATCTTTATGATGACGAGTCATCAATATTTCAACTAAAAATCTATACTGCGAAATCTCCAATGAAAAAACAACGATGAATATAATAATTTTTTGATCTTAGGAGTGACCATAGACAGTAAACTCTCATTATCGACAAATAGATGGACAAAAAGTTTTTTTTATGTCGGAATATGTCTGCTTTTAAGTCTACATAAAAAAAAATATAAAATCGAAAACTTTCGGACAGTACGTCAGACACTCTACGAAACTATTTTATTATAAAGAAAATCGCATTTTATCAGCAACGTAAGTACCTAAGCAGACACGTACATGTATCCTTCATGGTAAATTTGCCCCATCAAGACCCTTACTGTACAATACAATCTGGAATAACTTGTAACTGGCTCGGAATACCAAATTGGTCAAAAGAAACCTTTCAGACAAGACTCGGTTATCGTCTCCCGATTCTCGGGGCATCCCGATCTCAGAGTTATCCCGCTCGATTGACTCGACAGAATAGTCCTTTGAAGGGCGCAGAGAGGAAAGGGACCAATAAAAATAAGAATAAACGCCTTTGATGTCAGACATTGTCGTGAATAAAACCAGATCGGCAAAAAGTAACGTTACACACGACGTAACACGGAATGACATTGATTTATCGCCGACTGGATGGTTTGCGGTTTGATACAAGTGATACGTAATGTTACACGACTGATCGGAAATTGAACGTGTATTAGTACGGGTACACCTCCGCTCACGTACGATAAATTATTACAAGTCGACGTCGTTAAACAAACGTTTTAAAAAATATTAATAAATTTGGTTAAATAAATAGAACAAAAATCTTGCTTGAAAATTAACTGTATGTAAATCATGTTTAGTATTAGTTGTATCAGAAGAAAGGTTCCATCTAAATTATCGTCCTAAAAATTGTAGTTTATCACAAACATAATAACATAAATTGATAAAACTAAAAGGCCCGATTACAGAAGCGAAAAGCATCTAAAAACACCCAGGCTTGAGTAAATCACAAAGGTTAATTGTGACCCCACCGGGAATCGAACGTTGAGAAGCCAGTGTCATGTCCAATGGGCTACGAGGGCCGCCAACTTATACACTGTACACAGTTTGTTAGTTTTTTTGAAATTAATAATTATGTCTAACCACAAAGTAAACACTATAAACATTATAAAAAATAAGGAATGCTGATTAATTAGAATGATTAATTAATTAGAATGGCGAAAAAAAACTTTCTGCAATTGAATAGAATTTGAATTATCTATAAAATTAATTTCTAACACACGTTGATAATTAATTTGATGCACCTATATATAAATATTTATCATTACTGACATATTTCTAAATGTGGAGACCTGTAATTGGCCATCTATATTGTATCAATGTTTTCTATGCTTTTTTTGTGCTGTTGGTCTTCCATAAACATTAAATAAATAAATAAATAAATAAATATATGTTAAAAACAGTATAAGTGATTTCGTTGATTCACATAATATAGTAGTGCACATACTTAGTATATAAATATTATATATCTTTTTGTGGGCAATGTGCATAACAAATTTGATTCAGTTACTTTGGTGTGGTATCCGGCATTTTAAATTTTTTATAATCCTTATTTAGTTAATGTTTTGGTGACCCAAGGCAGGTGTATACACGCTTTTTCACAAAGGTGAAAATGAAACACAAAGTAAACAGTAAATAAAATGATTTTCTCATGTTACGTGACAAATTTTACAGGGAGACCCGCCGAATAAACATACCATGTGTTAAAAAATATTATGGCCACAGTATAACAGGTAAATATATCAAAGTACATACAATTAAAAATCAATATTTCCTCCCCTTACACGAGGGTGGTGACATGGTAAAAAAAAAGGGTTTTAAGTGATCACGCGAGCCTAGCTGCCTTCATTCTGCAATAATCCATCACACGAATATTTACACTAATTGACGGGCTTTACACGTAAAATATATATTTTTAGAATATTTCCGGAACATTAAATCCGATAAGCCATAAAATGCTGCAAGCTTTTTTAATGGAAGAAATAGTAGAAATTGGGTTAATTTTCCGTATGTAACAGTACGGTATGCCACCCTAAAATACCGACAAAAACCAAAGGCGTGGTGTGTTCTCCTGAGTCCAAGTATAGCCTTGTTTTAAGGAAAAGAATACTTGGATACTGGAAATGAATAATGCACTATGTATCAGAATGTTCATTTAAAGATATAAGGTAAAAAGTGAATATTGTATTTTTCGCTCTTTATGTGCTATTTTATTTTACACATATTTTCATATTTTCAACACAACTCTACAAGCCGGTACCTACGTGAGTTAGTCATTTGAATACTAAAAGCATTAAAATACTAATGTCGTTCGTAAAAATGTTCGTAAAATACCAGTAATTCAAATATAAAGAAAAAATCTTCAAACTGCCATCGTAAAATGAATCGTAAATCCACAGGTTTTTGAATAAATACAAAATTAAAAATTAGTGTATTCATCCGTGAATATTTTACTAGTCCATGGGTTAATTCTATTTCTGCTGATAAAAGAAAATCACGAAAATGAAATTTATAAAAAGGCATGGCAGAAACACAACATGCGCTACAAATCAGATGTTAACTGTTACAAGAATAACAAATAAATATGGACTTGAACATCTAGTCCCCATGCTCTTGAACAAAATACAAAACACCTTTCCACAGGTCTAAAGACTCAAAATCAGTGGCAGAACTTAGATATGAGTTACATTTGAACTGTATTATTATTGTAATGATCATGAATGATTTTTTTTACTTTGTACTTAAAATTTCTTTTTTTTTTTACTTTTGTAGTCAAAATTGTTTTTGGTTTATATCTCTTCCGGTTATACAATGAATGATATTTAGTAACAGTGTAACATTAAATTATGAAAATGAACCTGCAGACAAACGTCTTTTAAGACCTTTTGCGGGACTAGTGATATTCAAAAAATGTAAATAAAAAAAATAGGTAAAAAAAAGTTAAGTGCCATTTATAAAAAAAAATGACGCGGAACTTAATACTTATAGCTAGGAAATTAACACAGATAGGACTTTAGTGCAGTGTATAATGTATTGGCGAAAGCATATGGTACTAATCTGTAGAAAAAAATGTATTAAAAAAATATGTTTGGCACTTAGTGCTTTATTCATTTAATGGATAAGAGATGTAATAAAAGATTGTTAGTTAACTTAGTAAAAACCACTACCAGATTTAAGGTCTACCGGTTCAGAGACGTACCCGTCTCTTCGTCAGGACCAACACTACATTACTATATTCACAACATTGTACACCCTAACCATAGTATTGTTAAAATTTCACCAATATTGACCACAAGCGTGTTAATCTTGTCAGAGACATGCACTACTAGCCTACAGATTATTCAGGAATCTAACGAAAGAGAGTGAGAGGGGGCGGGGTCTAAAGTGGGTGCTACCCCATCTTCTGTAAACGTTAAATTAAACAAAGGGCTGTATGAAAAATTAATTTGGTTATGAATTAGAGGTGCTCTGTTATTCAACGCATCCCTAATGTAAAAAATTTCTAAATTATTCAAATTTATGATAATTTTCTATGAGATGGTTGGCAAATTCGGAAAAATTGTTGTTATTACTACACTTCATATGTTCTAATAAGATAAGACTGGAGCATGTAAAAGCATACTTCTACCATCAGTCGTCAATTGTGAAAATGCCAATATTCCCAAATAATCATTTTTAAACACATCACTTTCAATTTTCGTTCAATTTAAATTGGCAAATCTATTTTCGAATTCCTCTCACGCAATTTACAGAGAGGAGACGGATTGAAGTGTTCCACCGCTGGCCGTGGAACAATCGACCGGGAGTGCTCGTTGACATCTGCGGCTGGAGCTGCTGTCGCCAGGAGTGGAGTGCGCGCCGCGGAGGAGGGACAGCGCGGAGCGGTATCGGCGTCCCAAATGTCAGATTAATTAGAGCGGCGCGAGAGAGAGGGAAGGGGACACCACCGCGCCGTGATCGATAAGTGCTAACTTTAGATAGACAGAAAAAAATCTCGCAATTTTCGATCAAATGTATTTTTTATTTATTTATTTATTTTAACATAACATTACATTACGAATATAATTATAAAATAATAATTTATCATAAAATCATACAATAAAGTATAATATACAGGGCTTTTTGGAAAACATTAACAACCTCGCAGGACTATATTCCTCCCTTGATTACGAGTCGAAAATGTTCAAGCTATTATGACCTAATATCAATAGTTAAGGAGATATGCGACATCAAAGTTTGCATTTTTTTTCCTCATATTTCTGAATTATTTTTTGTAAAACGTTGGATTATCATCGTAGTAACTCATATTGAATATTAAAAATTCATTCCCTTTAAGACAAGTCAAACAAAAAAAATAAAAACCTTCGAGTTCCAATTGGAATTTTTCGGGCTTTTTATCATTTTATTTAACGTGTATTGAAACGAATGAATTTTTCGTAATCGATATGAGTTACTGTAATGATAATCCAACGTTTTACAAAAAATAAGTCAGAAATATTGAAAAAAAAATGCAAACTTTGATGTCGCATATCTCCTTAACTATTGATACTAGGTCACAATAGCTTGAACATTTCCGACTCATAATCAAGGGAGGAATACAGTCCTGCAAGGTTATTAATGTTTTCCTAATAACCCTGTATAATAAAATATGAAAAAGTAAAAAAATTAAACCAACACTGCAACTGCCGTATTCTGAAAACAGCAATCATTGGTATTTCGGTATCTTGACATTTATTGTACAATATTACAACGCCGTCAATTTTGAAACGTTTAGAATTAATGAATGCAACCAATCAGAACTGAAAGGTAAACAAACGTTAAGTTATTCACAAATTGTGAATAACTTAACTTTTGTTTACGTTTTTGCTTTCTGATCGGTTGAATTCATTAATTTGAAACCTGTCAAACTCAATAGCTTCAAAATTGACGGCGTTGCAATGGTATACAATAAGTAAGTGTCAAGTTACTAAAATAGCATTGCTAGCGATTTTCAGAATACGGCCGGAATATTCATAATTATGTGTATATTATAATTATTCGCAACGCTGCTCGGACGCTCGGGTCAATCGGTTTCGCTTTCTAGCAGGGACTGTGGAGTGGAATTCGTCGATTCATGGTGTTCTATGCCGAATCTGAGTCGTTATAAATCAGCAGAATTAAACTTTTTTTTAAACGATGTACTTTTGCATAAAAATATAATATATGAATCACGTACGTTATCAAATATCGCATGTCTATACCTTCAGAAGTCTTTCACTATACCTCAATGCGGGCAATCATTTTTCACTAATCACATCACGTTTTTTCTATGTGAATAGTGTTTATTTTTCTTTAAAAAATTAATTTTATTATTTGTTTTAATCTACTTATATTCATTAATTACAACTGTTTCAGAAAAACCTTTCCATTGTCAGGGTGTTTAATGAATTAATGAATGTCAAAATATCAAAATGAATGATGTCTTTTGTACATGATGTACAAAATGAATGAATACACGAAAAACACCAACACAACACTAGAATGGCTCAAAACTATCACATAACACACGCCAAAACAAAAACATGACAGTCCCGACTAATTTGCAACGGACTAAAACTATACAATGACCTGCCACAACAGACCAAACAACCGACCACTGACAAATTCAAAACAGATGTGACAAAAATATTAAAACTCGGCCAACTATAAAAAAAATGACTTTGTATCTAAATTATATTATTATATTTTTTATATTGAATCATGTAAAAATGTTACCCATAAACCTCTGAGGTTTCCATTACTTTTTAAATAATAATAAAAAAAAAATTATTGCTGAAGTTCTTGATTACATAAAATTATTGGAAACATTTTTAGAATTGGACTAGTAGTTAGACTTAATTGATTATCAATAATGTGTTGTTTACTTTTACATGCTTTTCTAATGATTCTAAATTATTCAATTTCAGACCAAAATTATTTGTCTAAAATAGAAAATTCTATCAAAACCGTGATCATTTTCTAATAAATGATTTGCAAATTCAGAAAAACCACGATGATTCAGACATGATTATTATTATTTTTTGTTTCTCGGGATCGGGGATTATTAATTCCATCACACCCCCCAGCCCCGGCTCAGAGGTAATACTGTCTAAGGACATTACGAACAGTTGACACAGTGACGCCGCTCCGGGAGTCTCCATCTCCAAGTCGCCTCTCGTCTCTCTGCGGACTCCCCCAGCAGGAGTCGGTGTTTGCTCGTGCCGTCCCGCCCGCTCGGCTCTCGGTTGGTTCGCTGCCAGCACGCAAATACCTCGGCCGCTCCTCTGTGTGTCTTGCAAAGTGGCCGTTTTGTTTACCAGCCAAAGGGATATTTCGCAAATTAGGAACAGACAGTCGAGAGAGAATTGTTTACTGAGTATGCAGCGTGACGTTTGAAGACGTACTGAATTAGGCCGACTTTTGAGTTCTTTCAGATACCTTGATACATTGTCCCTAAGAGTTTCCGCGAGTCACAAAACTCCGAAAAGATAAATCGAGTGAAAAGTTTCGGCGATTGTATCAATACATATCCCTTCACGAAGAATAGCGCACGTACATTAACACACACATCAATAAATCTAACTTCGTCTTACATAGCAAAGCGGAAAAGTTATTGTAATCAATGTTATCAATGGTTGAAGAAAACGAACATTTTAGCATTTATTCCTAACTAACTGACCATCGCGCTGTTTCCCCGCAGGGGTAGGCAGAAAGGATAGATCTCCATATTATTATATCTTGACACGCCACTTTTGCTTCGTCTACGTTGAGGCTTTTAACAGGGCCATCCTCCAATACCTGTAGTATCTGATTATGGCAGGTCTTTCGCGGACGCCCTCTATTCCTGTTGCCATCAACACCGCTCCATATATTTTCTTAACCATCCTTTCCTCACTCATTCGTTCTACACGACCAAACCATCTAAGCACTCCTTGCTTTATTCTGTCTACCCCCAAGGCTAGCATTACACTCACTTCTAATTTGTTCATTCCTCACTCTATCGACCAAAGATTTTCAACACAAGCGTCTTAGTGACCGCATTCAGTCTACTTTCATTCCTTTTTTGCCAATTCCAAGCTTCACTTCCATACATCAGAGTTGGCACTAGAACGTCATTATGTACTGCTAGTCTTGCTTCCTTTGACAGATTCTTATTGGCCATAATTGCATCTAGAGCACCATTTACTTTGCTACCTGCAGTAACTCTCCTTTCGATATCGTTCTCGTCTTTGCCGTCTCTACTAAACATACTTCCCAAATACACAAACTCGTAGAACAAGCATTTATTCCTCATTCATTTATTTCGATTTCTTCTCTTCCCCGCGCACATCATCCCCACCAGTCAAGCATCGAATCTCCTACAAGTGTCGCCATTAATATTGAAGATTCGCTTCAAATTTTTAAAAGCGTTTGTTTTTCGCCACCATTCTCCTAATACTACTCAATGATAATACGAAATTATTTTACATTTAAAAATAATTATCTAATTACTACCTTTCTTTTAACTCGTAGCGTCTGCTTGACTGCCTAAAAAACTTTGGATCGATTTTTAACCCTTTTCCCGTGATCCAATCGAGCTGAAACTTTATAGGCAGACTTGCGGCGACGATGAAAATGATCCAAATTTTTTTGGATTTTTTGAAATTTTAACGGTTTTTTCAAATTGGAAACCGTACAAATGAGAAAGGGAGTATAATAAAAACTTGGCTTTTATGGTTTAGTTTTGTTAGTCGCTAATTCATTTTTTTTTAATAAACGCCAGAATTCTTCGAGCGCTTCGGTCCCACTTCAGCCCGCCACTGTCCCGAGCACGGTGTAACGTTAGTACGGCGGCGTATCACATAATAATCAAAGTTAGATAGTATTTAATTTACAAGCGCGGTTACCACCTTTAGCCCCGTCAACAAGCTAGCCGAGTTTGCGAAGACCGAGCGGTGAAGCGAGTTAACACGGGCGGTTCGCGTTTTCCACGGCCGTGTAGTGTCTATTTCCGCCTGTAGGGCGGCGGAGGAAATTAAAGTTCACGGGTCGATCCGGAGCGGCAAATTGATAAGGCTGCGAGGGGGCGACACTCACCCCCGCCCGGAGCGCAAAGTGGATGAGGGTAGTTTCCACTGCACACGTCTCCCTTTACTCTGCGCCTTTCTTGTTTACTCGAGTAACGTGAATCGTGTTAAGGCAGGACGGGATCGCTTGGAGACTCCCAGATCACTCGCTAAGATGCTTGAAGCTAAATTGCAATACAGTATTTCAATGCTTTATTTCGGTTTCATTGTCGACTGATTCAGTAGCGACAATTCTTACAACTGCATTATTGAGTTTCTTAAATGGCCCTACGGATCTATTCTCAGTGATCAAAACAATTATGTCTTGACCGCTTTTATACAGCATTGTACACTTCGTCAATGTTCACGTGATGATTATTATATGAAATAAATAATATTATCTTACAAGCTGGTAGAAATCACTTTGTTTCGAAACCATAATAAATTAAAGACATTATTATATTCAAGAACACATTTTTATTGTGAAATTGCATTTTTTTTCAGAACAAAGTTCTGTGAAATTTAAAACCAAATTAATTAATCAATTAGAAAGACATACAGAAAAATCAAATCCACGAAAAAATAGTATAGTATAGAAAAAATACCGGGAATCGAACCACGGGTCTCCTCCTATCCTCCTATACTGCCCCGGATAGGAGGATATATATAACATTTTTTCGTGGATTTGATTTTTCTGTATGTCTTTCTAATTGATTAATTAATTTGGTTTTAAATTAATGACAGTTTTTGCGCTCCAATGGCATTTGACAGATGTCTCGACATTTTTAGTAGAAACTTTACGCGTACTCAAATAAGTAGTTTCCATCTATTTGGTGCTGGGATGAGAATCACCAATAAAACATCCCCGTAACCTCGGGAATACGGGGGTAAATCCTATAATTTCGTACGTCAAAGTAAAATAGTACCATCCAGGCGCTCCCGGTTCCCACACTCCTCGCTCCCCATTCCCTCTCCCGTGGACCGTCCATTCTTCGGCAGAAGCGCTCTTCAGCATTAAGACATCATCCTAAAGTGACAGGTGACGGTGTAATCTGTAACGATGATACAGAAGTAGCCACGAACGCAATTACACAGTGTCCAGGCAAATTAATATCGAGAGAATACTGAATCATCCGATGGAGATCGATCTAGTATAATTATCATGATAATTCCTGAGTTTCTGATGAGTGTCGTGTGACGGATTTAATCCGCTAATTATGAAGGGTGATGAAGGAAATCGCCCGACCTCCCCTTGACCGGATGACGTAACGAGCACCGCTAGAAGACAGATTGCGTCAACTCCTCGAGAATATTTTTCACCACATTAATCCAGCACCGATGTTACAGTCAAAATGAGTAATTCGACAATTCTTCACCTAGATATTCTAAACATTGACTGGCCGTTTAATAAAAAAAACATTAACTCACTTTTTTTTAATAGTGTTATATTAAGTGATTTTGTACACTGAATAGTTAATTAATCAGTAATTAATAAATCGATAACTAATTTTCAGCGCTTTCGTTCATTGCTCTCGCAGCCACAAGCGACAATATTATGCAACGAAAAAAAAATCTTTATAAAATTTATCGTATTTAAGCAGACAATGTCAAAATGTTATAATGCTGTGAGAAATTTTATATGATGATTTTATATGAAATAAGACACAGTAATTCAACACAATCATATTAATAAAAGCGGATATTTATAGGCACATACAAAACAAAAAGAAGAATCCCTGTGTATTAATTATATTTCTATAATTAAATCACGATAATTACAAGTTTTATAAAAGGATATGGCGAGTAAAACATTTTAGTTTTCCTTCGGTAAAATAAAATGTTAGCATTAATTAATTTATATTTGTATGATTTCTACAGCGCTTTTTGTGAGAACTCACTTAAAGAGCACTTTACGTGTAAACATTATTTGAGGAAACAACTATTTTACAATTTAAATAAGGACTTAAATTAGTAGGGAACAGATTTTTTTAAATTATGGGTTGATTGTCTCGTTTTCTGTTTCTTCCTTTAATTCAATTTAATTAAATAACGTACTTTGTTTTGACTCAAATAACTACCGTAACTAATTATTCCATAATCTAGCCGTACACCCGTGAAAAATCACGGGACACAATAATTGCAGGATTTTGAAATTCTCGAATAGAAAACCATTTGTTTTATTTAAATTAACAATTCGCTTAAACGTAAAACTAAAGGTAATAAAATAATAATATTAATTAAAATGTCAAGACCGTGAAATTTCGACTTCGAGTGTTGCTTGATTATTGCGTTTCCCACTTTAATTATATAAAGTTTTAATTCCAGCAAGTTACGAATTTACGGCAGACAGAAAGACAATGAAATTATTATATTTAGATTAGATATATTATTTTTTTTGTGAAACATTGTGGAAATTCATTTTGAATACATTAAATAAGAATCATATTGAAAAACACTGTTTTTTTTTCACTATGTATTTTATTTAATTGTTAAAACGTTTTCGAGATCTCTCTCAGTATCAATAACAAGTTTTTAACTAAATTAAAAACAATTATAGACAGTATTTATAGGGATTGGGTGAATGTAATGGTAGTGGGGTATATATCGTCGGCGTCAGTACAGGACCTTGTATCTACAATTTTTGGTTGAAACACGTTTTTGATGGAAATCGTTAAATGACCCATCCTGCCATCTTGTGACAAAAATTCAAGTTGCTAGTCAACATACTCGGTCCGTAAAATAGGATAATCTAAAAGCTTCTAAGTACATAATGGGACATTTGAATGCTTTTGGGAAAGTTTTAAGTGTCTCCTGTAAAAATAAGTCTCGTGTAAAAATAAGGTCCTGCACTGACGCCGACGATATGTCCTCGATATTCCAAACTCGTTAAAGCATAAGACAGTGACAAATACACGTCTAATACAATTAAAGCCATGTATTCACTAGGGGACAAATCGCGAAACATTCCGCTCGACATGTCGCATCAACATCTACGCTCATGTTTCGGGGACAACGACGCGTCATTTGACGTGTACACACCGGGACTCGCATATCTTGTCGCGGAAATGTCATCCGATGAGGTTATGGATGACAGCTGCGGTATCTCATTTGGCGAAAACGGGGTTCCCCCCGCAATTCGAAATGTTTTTTTGGGTCGCAATTTCAAATTAACGAGGTTTTACTGTAGTAAATTGAATATTATTAAAAACAAGGTCCTTTTTGCAAATAATTATTGTTTTCCAGACGTCACGGAAATATATCGCCCTATGAGGTTATGATGATAGCCGCGTATCTGTTTATGTTAATGAGTTTATCGAAAAGTAAGAGGAGAAAAAAGAGGAGAATGCGAAATTATTAACTGCAAAGAGAAAGAAGGACGGACATTCTATGCGATCTTCGATCGATACAGCTCGATGAGTTCGAGAACGATTTCGTTTCCCCGCATTGTCATCTTGACAGATACAGCGCATGCGTATTCACTTGTAAACATACCACGTGGTACTGACGCTCCGCGGAATGTTGCAGTGAGTACGCTCGGGTACCGTGCGCATGGCAACGTTGCCACGGCACGTAGAAATGCCGCGCTATGTTGTGCGCGAGGTCGCGGAACAGTGCACGACGTTGCAACGTCACGTAGACTCTATGCCGCGCGTGCTGTTGAGGGACAATTTGTCCCCTAGTGAATACATGGCTTAAGAATGAGGAACTAGTTGTATATAATGGGATTTAATACAGCCTGTATAAATAAATCATCAGATATCCTTAAAAATATAAGATATTCCATTACAATAACGTCTTAAATAAATGTAAATGAAAATTAATAATAATAGTCGACTTACAAAATGTTAAACCGTTGAACCATTGGGACAATTAAATGTCGGTTTGTTATTCTGTCGGGACAACTGGTTAAATATTTAACTGTCAAACTCCGGAACGCTCGTAAAGCGGGGGCTTTCGTGCCGTAACGAAGAGTTTCCAGCGAGCGGAGTCGGCGACTACGGCGCGTGTCCGGGAACTCGGTACACGGCAGGTATTCCGGTTGGCTCCGCGCCAGAAGGAAGAGAAAAATAATTGCTTGCTCCATATTCCAGACCGGAGCGAAACGCCCCACTTCCCGGGCTGCCAGGAGTTGCGTTACAATCGCGGTGGCCAGGCCAGCAGGCACTGACACACTGCAGCGTAGTAATAACAAGTCGAAACGAAGTCGAAAAGAGAACTAAAATACCTTGTTGTAATAATAGACCAACACCTAAAATGGCACAGCCACATTAGCGAGTTAGTCAAAAGAATAAGGAAATGCACATATATGTTCAAAAGATTGCGTAACACACTAAGCATAGACAATTTAAAAATGGTTTATTACGCTTCTGTCCATGCACTACTCCAATATGGAATCATTGGATGGGGAGGGGCGTATAATAACATCGTAAACACGGTGAAAGTAATCCAAAGATCAATCATAAAAGTAATATTAAAAAAAAGAAAAACCTTCTCTACACAATTACTTTTCTCTAAATTCCAAGTTCCAAAATTATAGAATGTTTACAAAAAAACGTCAATTATACAACTAATTAAAGAAAACATAACTGCTAAATTTGAAAAAAACACATCATTAAGATTCAAAAATAATTTTAAAATCCCAAAATATAATACCAAACTGTGTCAACAAAACTACATATACTTGGGCATAAAAAACTTCAATAACCTACCTACAGATATTAAGAAAATCGATGACTTGCAACAATTAAAGAAAAAAATAAACCAACGCTTTAGATCGATACAATTTGACAATGCATAACAAGACATATAGCAATGACATACAGCTAACAAGACATATAGCAGTTGACAATGCATAACAAGACATATAGCTAAGGAACAAATAAGCCAAATCCAAAATAAACTAATAAAGTGTAAGCCCCTCACCAAGCACATGAGCAAGTCTCATTTTTGGAGAGGCAAAGCAATAAAATAAAATGTATCTAAGTAGATTGTAATAGACAAATGTATTATGATTTAAATGTAGTTTTAATATTAAATAAAAAAAAAAAAAAAAAAAAACGACGCATGTGATTTTTCTCAAGTTTGCAGGAGAGCAGTTTGAAGTTTTATTTATTTATTTATTAAATATACATGGAAGACCAACAGCACAACAAAGAAGCATAGAAAACATTCATATAATACAGATGGACAATTACAGGTCTCCACATTTAGAAAAATGTTAGTAATGATAAATATGTTATGATTTAAACTTAGGCAAGTTAAGAATTATATAACTAGAAAGAATAAAAAATTTAAACTAAAGAAAAATAATCTTAATTATTAGCAGAAAAACATAGGCGTGTTAAAAATAATACAAAAAGAATGAACAAGAGAAAAAGAGACTTAATTATTAAGTGGAAAAAAATTCAGCACTCAAAATTTTTCTTAATCTTGTGTGGCTGCAC
Source organism: Agrypnia vestita (assembly GCA_016648135.1). Classification (NCBI taxonomy): domain Eukaryota; kingdom Metazoa; phylum Arthropoda; class Insecta; order Trichoptera; family Phryganeidae; genus Agrypnia; species Agrypnia vestita. The sequence goes on along the minus strand of JADDOH010003612.1, from coordinate 42,294 downwards.
TCGAAAAGATCAATATCCAATAATCTTATCAGTTTATTGAATGCATCGCATACCCTCAGGAAATATGAATTACGACGATAGTTGGATGAGGTAAAATCAATGTGAAAGACTGGGTTGTGTCACGAGATCTACAGGGAACATGGAATTTTAATCTATTTAATAGTTCACGACAGTCGACGTTGCCTGATACAATTTTTAGTAAGTACATCAAATCACCTATTTCCCGACGTTTGTATAATGGTAGGATGTGATATTTTTTGCATGAACTGTCATAATCAGAAACGCAATTGAATTTGAAGTTGAGAAAGCGAATAATTTTTTTTTGAATTTGTTCCAAGCGATTTACATAGATCATAATACTGGGGGTTCCTTACTTGCGTTGCGTACTCAAGTTTGCTTCTGACAAAAGTGCAGTAAAGTACTTTCAATGTCTTTACATACTTAAAATCTATAGATATTCTCATGATAAAACCTAAAGCCCTATAAGCCTTACTTATAATAGAATCGATATGTTCATCGTATAATAATTTTCTATCATTGATCACCCCTAAATCTCTGATTGATGTAGCTGTTTCTAATTGTTCTCCTTTTAGTATATAGTTAAATGATTTACATAATTTACATAAAGACACCCTATGCCATAGCTCGATAGCTATAAAAGATTTTCCTTTGAAACTTGGATTACTTATTTAAAGTTGATACCTTTCAAACCTCAAATATAGTCAGGGCAGTAAAGTAACAGTAGACGTTTTTGCACATGCCGCATTGTTCTACGATCAAAAATCAGAACCATCGTTATACCGACTTCGTATAACGACGGTTAAATTAATGAGAAAAAATACACTTTTTATATACCATTAGATAGCTTCTTTTTTCACTTTTTAACGATGCAAAAAAAGTAAATATGGAATTTTTGCACATCCGTCATTGTTCTACAACACTGGAAATGAATTAGTGATTAATTAATTATTCAACGTACAAAGTAAGTTGACACGAATTAAACTTAATAATTTTCTTTAAATTACACTATTTCGTAATATATCGCTCGTGTATTGACACTTTATTATCGCTGGGTAACACTCAATTTATCGCTTGTAGAACATTCAATTCTCGCACGTAGTATTTATCGCATTTATTTATTTCGCCACTTAGGTAAGCACTCGCCGATTGTTTCGCTCGATATCTATCGCTCATTAATTCGCGACTGGCCGTTGCCCGTCACTCACTTCGCACCGAACGAGCTGTCAAAACACGACTCTCCGCGGCGGCCCAGATCCGCGATATTTATACCCAAAAATTGGATTATCGAACCTCCCAGATTATTCTAGGGTTTAGGAGAAGGTTTTAGATAATTGTAGACTTTTCTAGGGCTTTCCGTAGTGTTCTTTTCTGTTTTTTTGACGTAAATATCGCACATATATAAAATTCATTTTACTATTATTGATAACATTGGTTAATATTTTTCATAAACAAATTATGTTTGCAATTTCAAAATAGCGGAGTTGTGTGCTGTCCCGCAAACGTCTTTCTACGTGACGCATGTGATGAAAAACTAATTCTTTTTTCGTTAATAATACAAGATCAACGACGTAGTATATCGACAAAAAAAATTTTTTTTTGTACAAACGATATCAATTTGACAACATTTTACATTTTTTCTTAAAAAAATCCAAGTTAAAAGTTCAAATACTGTACTATGTATGCTACATAGTAGAGTATTTGAAATATTTTCTCCATCAGCCTGAAGAGTTTCGAGAAAAACGCAAAAGAATAATATAATTTGATTAAAAAATTCACACATTGCGATAGTTTCAACTTGTTGTAACTCAATCAATTTTAGTTGTTTTTTAAACGAGAGATGATTGAAAGTATTCTTAGAACATCAAGCTATAAGATAAAGCAAAAAAGAAATTTTTACTGAAAATATCTAAAGGTTGTGCAACCCCTCAAGATTTTATTTTAAACTAGCTTTAAATTAATATTCTATTATTAGATTTCACTGAAAACCCTCAGAAAGGTCAAACAAAATAAAGAAGCCATCGCAGATAGTCTATTCCAAGCCAGTATTGACGAATTCTAATACTTTTTATTCGTGTGTTCTTTAAAAACGTTTTTATTTATTTAATTTGGTCATACAACAGGGAGACACAATCGCTTGATAAGATGAAATACAAAAAAAATAGTTAAATGTCTCCCACAATTAAAGGATAACACAAATAGGACATAATCATAGATAAGTCAATTTGACAATGACAGCTAAAACACCATTTAACCGATTGTTCCAAATTTAACTTTAACATAGGCATAAAGGGGCTCGTGATGTATATAATATACATGATCAGGGAGGGGGACGAGTTTCTAGTATCTGCCTCACCATATGACAATACTCTTCATATTTAGTGTTAAAAATATCTATTGAATTTATGAGGTAATTATAATCTGAGCCTTTAACATAGGCATAAAGGGGCTCGTGATGTATATAATATACATGATCAGGGAGGGGGACGAGTTTCTAGTATCTGCCTCACCATATGACAATACTCTTCATATTTAGTGTTAAAAATATCTATTGAATTTATGAGGTAATTATAATCTGAGCATATGCGTGGAATGGGAGAGGATTTCCTATTGTTGGTTTGATAAATTGGAAGGGAAAAGATGTACTTCTGTCTGGTAGGTCAGAATGGGATGTGGAAAGCTAGCAAGCTGGTGATTTCAGGAGAATCAATAAGGTTTTATTTATTTATTTGTTTACGCCCATTAGGCTTTTACATAAAGAGTATAAAATAAATTTCAAAAAGCACATACATTAAAAGTTTCAGGAATAGCACCAAATCATGAGTATAAAAATTAAAAATGTAGAGTAGGTAACGAGCTGCAATGCGTATAGGCTTTTACATAAAAAAATATATCATAAAATTAAAAAGAACATACATTAAACAATATAAATTACAAGTAGCAAATTATTAAAAGTACCAGGAATAGCACCAAAACATGAGTACAGAAATTAAAAATATAAAGTACAAAGCGGCAATGTGTACGAAAAATATATATTACCCACCATTACATATTAACAGCTGAAGTCAGTAATGTTTTTAATTATTTGGAAAGTAAGTTTTGAATTATTTGGAAAAGAAAGGATTGATCTGACAATATTCGCCTGTTTTCTAGAGTTTCCAATTTATGAAATTTTATTTTATACATTGATTACTTACTAAATATCATTTTAGTGTAAATTTTTAGAAATCATATACCAAGAACTCCATACAGACGTATGTTTCAAACGAAGTTAACAGTTTATTTGCTTTGATTTAACAATAACGTCGTAACTTAGTGAGTAAAATTTATCGAGAGCCATCTCCGAAAGCTTTCTTCCGCGAATCGATCTTTTGTTGCCGACTTCCGAAGTAAATCAATTATGAGTCTATATATAGGGCATTATTCCGAAACAATAAGAAAAATAATTCCAGGAGGAGCGCTACGGCTGTTTCCTTGAGCGAAGAGGAAATGTAAATACTCAGACGAATCGGCCGGATGCCCGCTGATTTATATTCTTATCATTAGGTTGCTACAAAAATAGTTGCGATTTTTTGGTTTTCATTCTGTTCGTGCGACACCCATTTATAATGATTTTTTTATTTTCCTAGCTCTTTCAAGCGGACCAGAACTGTTGGACGACTAGAATGCCACGAGCGTTGGCGTTTAAATTGGCGAACGAGGGAGGGCGTCCCTGTCGCGAAACAGAAGTTGCCAGGGTGTAAATTTAGTACATAATAAATAATATACAGAGTGCCCGGTGTCCGGTGTCGAGCCTTTAATAGAAATTTGGTCGGGCAACGCTAAAGAAACAAACCAGTAATGGCGCCCGCTCTATCCGGTAATACTGGTCCATTATTTGCCTTTTCGGCTTCGCATAACTTTAAAACTACATTGTCAATCGTCCTTGCACCACCTGCAAGGTGTTGCAGACTGTTTTGGACATAATTCAGTGTATATTGGAAATCAAGATGTCACAGCTCAAGCGCAAATACGAGATTGAACTGAATGATAGGGCGAGGGGTTACCGCCGGGTGCGGGCGGGGCGGCGGGTTTTAGTTCCAAAGTCGCCGCACGCCAATTTACGTTGGGCAAGCTCTAACACGTAACTTTTGTGCCAGCTCGCGGATTATTGTTGTGTGATTCAAGTAACGCCTTCATTTGGTGAAGAATCTTCTTCTGTCTTCTCCATCTTCGAGGCTCTCGTCCCCAGTACGAAATTTTGGCGCCACCTCTGCTCCCACGATCATTGTACCACACTACCCACACCAAGAGCTAGGTTTATTTTACTCTCAGTTTCTGCTGCACTACCGTCCATTTTGATCTCGTGTATAAACTATTCTTATTTGCCTTTCTCCATAAAATATTCAACACCCTAAACTGAAGCAAAATAAATGATAAAACTGAAGTCTATGTCACAAAAACTTTCATTTAATAATTTCTCATTCTTTTGTAAATGCACTTATAGCATGAATGTCTGATATGAAGCAAAATACTCTATGAATACACAAGCGAAACATTTGAAATCTTATTCTATACTAATATATAAAAAGGTAAAGTTTGTAAGTTTGAATGTAGGAGGTAATCTCCGAGACTACTCATCCGATTTCAAAAATTCTTTCACCAATATTTAGAATGGACTTGCAGGGTTGACAAAGGCTATTATATATTATCCTGTTAAAATAAAAGAGTTTTTCATGGTGACCTATTTTAAACTACAGTCGACGAAAAGGTCGATCCATGCATTTTTATACGAACACTGCCTTAACGGTATGAGATATTTTATTACTTTCTATAGAGAAGTTGTAGAACTAAAAAAGATCTATAAAAAAATTCCCGGCAACATATATCTATATGCTAAGGTTAATACATAAATTGATAAAATATTACTAAAAGCTACTAAAAATCTACGTGCGAAACGCGAGCTCAGCTAGTAATGAGCATAGATATTAAGTTACATAAGTCGATTTTTCTACACGAATCGACACCTTATCTAAAGCATAATAGTACTTTAATAATCTTGCACGGTCTTGAATTGTAGCTAAAAAAATGTTAACCTGGAGACGAATGAGAAGGACCGATATGGGAGCTTTTGCTCATAAAACGGTCCTGGGTAAGCGGTGGGTACCATTCGCATTCACAGTACTTTAATAATAATAAATAAATAAATAAAAAAATGTAGCAGCTAACACAAAGGCCTTTTTTGTTGTCATGGATGTGGTTGATTTTTAAAAAGTGTGGAAAACGAAAAGCATAAATTTTTTTTCTCATTAAAAAACTGACTAAACATTTCAATTAGCGCCGCTACATATATATACTGTATAGAAAATGGCTGCGATTTTAGCAAAAGGTTATGAAGTATTATCCTATAATATACATTTGTATTAGTAATAATAAAACTATAAATATTAATAAATAAACATAAATTACCCATTCACAGTGACGCAAATTCACGCATAAACAGGTGCCTACGTAAAATTCCTGTTATAATTTGCAATACAAATGTATCTCGTCATTTACGATTCCAAAATTCTTCTTATTTTATACGGGCATTCCGCTCTTAGAGAGCCTATTTGTACCATTTAACTAATTAAATTTAGGCAGTGTTATTAAAAACGAGTATATTAAATCAGAGATTAAAGTTATCCAGGATTCAAATTCGCACGAAATTCCAGCACGATGTTTGCGTTGATTTGAATTAATATCAATTCGCAAAGGGACACACTACATCATCATACGTAATATTTACGGTGGAGAACACCACCCTTTACAATGCTGCCGCTGTGTTTCCATTGGCGGTCCATTATTCCGTAGGAAAATAACGTTCCGTCAATTCGCTGAAATATAATGGCGGGGAAAACAAACATTTTCATACCAAACCAATATGGCGAGCGGGAACAATAATAGGCGCATTGTGCGGGGAATATTACATTTTGAAGGGTGGGGACTAAATTATTTATGACACAACACGATGCTATTTTTTTTTTTAAATACAGTATTTTATAGGAATATTTTTTTAACGAACCGCCCTTGTCGTCTGTCGGATGATGGTCATACAAAAAGGGCTGATTAAACTGAGAAAAGAACAGTGATTATAGTTAAAAAATGGAAAAGTATTTTTATTAATGCGAAACAAATATTTAGGGTTAGCATATGGTAGGTACACAAAGCAGACGTTATCGTTAAAACCTAATTTCATTCCTCCAACCCCATTAACAGGCGTTATGCTATGGGATTATTAACATGGTATATGTTTTATCGGACGCTCCCCCAAAACGTTAATTGAAAATATTGTAATGTTAGAAATAGAGTTTCAAACGGCGTTAGAAAATTGAAATGTAAAATGTCAAAAGAATCCTATAAATAGGAGAAGGTTCGCGGATGGACCAACATAAATGTTATAAGCATTGACGTATTATAATATAGACACGTTATTTCCATACTAGCCGGCTTTCATATGTAGCAAATTTTGCATTGAAAGAGACAGCAAATCACGGCACACAAACGTTCTGCGTGTAGACAGAAAAATCAAGATTAAAAAAAAAAAAATTCTTACAATAGTGTACGATACCTTTTTCCGCGTAGCGTCGCGCCTGATCACAACGAAGGTCCATTCGATCCGTTCGATAACGGATGCAATTACCTTACATAATTAGGCAATTACCTTACTTTTGAGTTGCCAATATTTCACGCTTGTAACGTATCTACAGTTTATTATATCATGTTATAGGTTGTGAATGCCTTATATCGAATACATATTACACTTAGAAATAAAAATATTGTACAGAGGGGTGGTATAGCGTACCGAGTAGGATACGTAAATACATTTTAATGTTAACGTTGAGGTTTTCTGTCATAAAAAAGCTTATATCTTCAATATATTCTTAACTGTCTTCGAATTTTGAGTTGATCGTCCTCTGCATCTGATAATCCTGTACTTGGTGCCAGTTGTTTGGTCATTGGTAATAGTTAAGGAAAAAACATAGATTTTTCGAAAACGGGTTGTTGGTCTGCGCGTTTTGCTCGACTATTATCATTACCACTAATCAAACAGCCGACCCTTACTTGCCTGACGAGAGCCCTTCTACAGCACGCTGTACTGTGGTTTGAATGCCCTCGTCTAATTAATAGAATTATAGTTCGGTTGTAAATTTCAGTAAGCCTACTCCATAAACATAAATTGACTTACCGATGAAGTCCTTACAACTATCTAGGAGAAGTTTATAAAATGCTAACGTTTACCTGCAACAAAGAAAATATATTATTAGAAATTTATAACTGCAAAATGTATGGCAAAATAAATAAAATATAAAATAAATAATAAATAAATACAACAATAATTAAATTAATACATAGAAAATAAAAAAAATAATTAAACAAACAAATAAATTTAGCCTGGCGGCATACCCAAATTTTTTAAGTAACGAAGAAGAATATGTTTGGAATAATAAAGTTACAATATACAAAAAAATCTAGAAGGAAATTACGAAAGTCAAAGGTAGGTAGCTGGACTAAAGTATAAGAAGAATAGATGTAAAAGAATTGTAAGTAAATTGGAAAAATAGAAGAAAGAAACGTTGAAAGCAAGCCCGCTCTTCCCCTATGGGATCTCATGTAGCCTGAAAGCTGAAACACTGATTCACGAGAAGAAAAATTCGATTGATATGTAAATCAAAAACAAACAAGTGTTAGACGGCGATGACGATGATATTGAATTATCCCGAATGAATGTTAAAATCATCGATATCGCGCGGCGTTCTATCCTCGACGACGAGTACAAAAGACGAAGAAATCGATGATGATGATAATAACTATTCCTTCCAACCCCAGGAAAAAGAAACTGATCAATCTCCGCGACGCATTAAATCTATTCCCGGTACCCGGCTGGAGCCCACCGATTCTTTTATCGTACGAAACGAGAAAATTAAAACACGAAAACCTTCTACAATCCCGGCGACAAAAGGAGAACTCTTCCAAAAATAGCTTTATCAAAAGAAGGTACGAAAATATAAAATTACAGACACGCAACGCGTTGTAAAGACGTTACGAAAGAGAGCTATTTTTCTCAAAAACTTTCCTTTTATATACCCTGCGATATTTATTTTTTCAAAACAAATAATATAATGTTACAATTTAACATGTTCCGAATATTTCTTCATTCAAATTTCTCAGTATATAAATTGTCGAGTTCTTACTCGTACGAAATAATAAAGAAAACGCATCATTTATATTACTCCATAAACAAATAGATACAAAATATGAAACAATTTAAATTTTTAAGAAATTTTAATCACATACTACATTGCCAAATCATTCGATAGATATTTTGGAGGAAACAGTAACGTATTTTCAGTGCTTAATATTGTTACGTGGCGTGGCTCGCTCGAAAAATGAAATGGCACAACTCGTAAAATAAATCTTTTATTATCGCTCGTACATTATCTCTGACATTTTACAATCGCTCGCAACGCAATACTGCTCTATTTTTTTTATTCAAAGACAAAAAACTGCTCTCTTTTGTTTTTCTACTCGGGTAAGAACCCTTCCATTTTTTCGCTATTTATTTAATCATGTTATTTCTTATTTCAACCACTGGGCATACCGGCCCGCCGTTCTGCGCACGTGACACTTTTCTATGGAACTGTCAAATGTCAACGAACAGCTCGTTACAATATATTTAACGATATATTTATATGCATGTTCTGAGAACATAATTACTGGACTTTGTTCGCAGAGGGATCCATATACATTGTAGAAGTCTCCCAGAGACTATTATAAGAAAGAAATAATGTACAATATTTCACTCAACGTTAAATGTCTTTCCCGCGCTAAAATACAACGTAAGAAAAGCGTACTCCCACGCCGCGCAAATGGCGCGCCGTCGAGCGCCCGCGCAAACGGCTCAGCAACACTTTGGTACGCAATATTGCCGCCAACAAAACGTAAAGTACGATCGTGGAAAAGTTTAATATCCCCCCTCCCCCACCCCCCGACGCGAGGGGGGGTGGCGCGATATGAACTCGGCGGCACCTCCACCCCGGCCGTCCGCTAACAGGTGCGGCCCGGTTAAACGTCACTGCAGGCACAGGGCGTAACGTGGCTAATTGACCAGCCACCGGGGATTATTTTTCATTCAATCGCGAAAAGAAAATGTTCAACACTTTGAGAAAAAAATTAATACGAAATGAGCTATATCAAAATTTTCATTTTTTTTCAAAATTCACGGGATTTTTCGTAGCTGGTAGCAAAAACTTCGGGGAAAATACGCGAAAGACCTGGCACAGTCAGATACTACAAGTATGGCCCTATTACAAGGCGCAACAACCGTAGAACTTGTATGGGAAGACGTATGAATGTGGCCGAAGCAAAAGTGGTGTGCCAGGATAGAAGAGCGTGGCGTTCAACCCCCTCTGCCTACCCCTGAACGACGTGATGGTGAGTTAGTTAGTTATTTACATTTAGGTGAAATGTCGGTAGTTGCGGAGATATACGACATCAGTTTTTTCTCTCAATATCAAATATCTAATCTTCTGTACAACGTTGGAGTGTTACGAAAGTAACTTATATCAAACAATAACTCATGTATATACCATCGAGGTCATCAGGACACTACATTATTTTATTTTAGTGCAAATGTCACAACTAATATGCATTAGTAAACTCCGCAATCACCAGATTACAATATTTATGGAATGAATATGTGGAAGTGGTCGACATTTTCGCTGATGGTATAACTGTATATATGACCAAATTGAAACGTTTCTTTATGGCTCAACTAATTTGTGATGGATAAATAATGGATAATATTTTCATTTTTACATTCCTTTTTACCACTTTTGATTTAAATTTACTTAAATCTATTATTCATTTTATAACTCTATTAATATTTACTTTATCCTCTTTGAGGAGTATTAATGTACTTGTAGTAATCTTTTATAACTTATACGTCTGTCTTTTATGATTTTTTATTGCATTTTTAGTAAATGCCCTTATTGGCGTTAAATAAATAAATTAAGAATTCATAAGCTTTGATACAAGTGAAATAAAATTATTAAAACCGTGCAGAAATTTTAATAAGATTTTTTCGCAAGATTGTTATAATTTTATTTAACTTATATCAAAGTGAATGAACTTTTAATATTCGATATAAATTAGTGTCGTGATAGCCCAACGTTTTAGAAAAGTCAGAAATATTGGGAAAAAAAATCACTATAACTTTGGGTGTGACACTGGCTTCCCACACCGAGGGTTCCGGGTTCGAATTCCGGTGAGGTCACAATTATAAATAATGTGATTTACTCAAGCCTGGGTGTTTTGTGTTGTATTTCGCTTCTGTAATTGGGCCTCCTGGTCTGTTGAAGCGTAAAAAAAATGTTGACGTTTTACCCAAAGTGAAAATAATATTTTATATTCAAAATTGAATGACAAAGATTCCCCGGAACTATATACCCTGTATAATCCCCTTAGCTATGATAAAACTTTAAACTATCGTTGAAGTAATTTGCATGGAAATTTATAAATTCATTAAATAGTTAAAACGTGCGTACGTACAGCAATATGTCCGTAAGTGAGAAAGGAACAAACGATTGTCCTTTTTCTAATACGTTACAATACATTGTCTCTTTCGCCATTTATATTTAAAAATTCATTCCGTCCCTCGTTAATTCGCTACAAAACTCACGCATACCTTATTCAGCAATCAAGGTCAACGTTGGTCAATTCGGTACTGACCCACTCCAAGGCGAAACACGGTTAGAAATAACATGTCGCGCAATACTTAACTCTGTAGTGGCGGATGCCATAGTATAAATAATTAATAAGGTTCTTCTGGTTTGTGTCTTCTGGGGTATTATGCCGTGTTTTTACGACCTTTCTGGCCTACGTTTCGGGTCCCGTTGCAGGGTCCATCATCAGGGCTGACGTGTAGACACACACATCAGCCCTGATGATGGACCCTGCAATTATCCGAAACGTCGGCCAGAAATGTCGTAAAAACACGGCGTAATACTCCAGAAGACACAAAACAGAAAATTCTGAGTGTCCGTGAAAACCTAAGAACATTATTAATAAATAAGGTTTTCAGAATATTTTGAGTATGTATTCAAATTTCTCAAGAATACAATACTAGATTCAATCCCCAGAGGTAAAAAAATGTAGTTTCATCTCTATGAGACATCTATAATCTATCTTGATTAAAAAGGTTTTTTATAAGGCAATCGAAAAAAAATTGAAAAATACGAGTTGTTTTATCCAATACGGATTGACAGTACAGTACAGAATAGTAAGGGATGCAGATTGGACCTACGTCGTATACTTTCCGAGATGTAGAGGTTCAAAATTTGACCTGTTATGGTTAATTTCGATTTACCTAACTCTGAAGTTGGTACCACTAACTGGGAAAGTGACACCCGAGTACAGAAAAATTCTTTAAAGCGAGTGAATCTTTACGGCCACACAATTTGCGCCAACTCGAGTAAGCTTGTTATTAATTATTACATAGTTCTAGTGAACACCTAAAAGAGACGGTTACTTTTCTCTTAATGCTCTCTGCTATGAGTCAGAATGAGTCAAAGAGAATCGGCTGTAATTCGTTTATCGTTAAGTCAAAAAGACCGGACGTTCCCATGTTCGGCGCCCTTTGTTTCGTCGACACGTGTCAACCCTTTAGACGCGGAAATTATTTAATTATTACCGTCAAAAAACTAATTAGCAACAAGAATCAAATACTTACGCACGCTTGACGTGAGCAAGCCTTTAAAATAAGGCCGAGGTATGGAAGGTGCATTAAAAAAACATCTCGTATAGAAATAGTCGATCCCGCATCTAACAGCAAGCAATTCGGCACCCTCAGTGCGTGGGCCGCTAGCGAAGCCTTCTCGCAATCTAAAGAAATCGTACAATCTTGCATCACACTGATGATCTGAAAGATTTGGTAACGTGCAGCCCATACATCATACCGATTTTAAAGACGTACTTGTATACATATCAAAAAGGAAAGTTTTTTTTTTCCGGGGAAGGAATAATGTTTTGGGGGATAAGTACTGGCGTGTAGATGAATCGAAAGATTTGGCAATGAAGTTGCATACGTATGGCGGTGCGTCGCGGCGCCAGCATTTCTAACGAGCACTTTGCAAGCGGCGGATGTGCTGCCCTATTCCAAAACCCACACTTTACAAAACAGAGCTTTACGCCGCCGCCGGCCGCACACTGGATGCGTTTTCATACGAAATTGAGTAGTACGTATACGTACGAATACGCAAGTACAGTCCTGACCTTCGAAGTAGTATTGAACATCGCACACTGTACACGATTTAGTAGGGTGTGTACGCACGTATAGATGCGACGTCCGACACGATCCGGATTTGTTCGGAAATTTTTGCGATTTCGTACGATGGATATTGAAAAAATTTTCAATTTGATACATGACCACAAATGTTTGTGGGACCAAATTGATTCAACTTATCACTCACCTGCGTTATCATCAGCGCAGATCATGGCGGAAAATCTCTGAAGAAATGAAAATACCTGGTAAGTTAAATAATTTGGTTTCTTTCTTCTTCTTTTGGTGTCATGTCAGGTCCCCCCAACGTTGACTATCACCCGAGAGAAAGCGTCCCTGTCCTGGGCAGCACGAAACAGCTCTCCAACACTTCTTATGCCCGTCCAGTCGCGTATATTGCGGAGCCGGGAAATTTGTCTCCTTCCAACACCTCTACGACCCTCTATCTTGCCCATAAGAATCAGGTGGAGCAATTCATTGGTTTCTTTGAAGGTGAGGTATAATTATGTACTTCGAACAAATTACTGAATTTGGTCAGATCAATCCACACGGCATTTAAAATATATTCAAATGTTTCTTTGTTCATACGTATTTGTCATTATTTAAGTCTGCCATAATATGATGGAATTCATCCTTTCTAGTGTATATTTCTTTCACCATTCGGTTCTACGATGACGATGATGCCGTAGCAGCCTACGAGTCAGAAGAGAGTTTTCCAGAAGATACAGATTATTGAGCGCAGCAACATACGGATACACATCCGTACACACGCAGGTGTATTCCTATAATAATCATTTTAGCAGGCCGTAATTTCTGCACATAACATCAATGGGATTTCGAAATGCTAGCCGTAATTTTATCGAACATTTTCCCACTTTTATAGCAGCAATTCAATGAGATTAAATTCCCGAACTAACCAACCATCACGCCGTTTCTTCGCCTCGTTCATGTTCATGTATCATCTTCAGGCTGTTTCTCAGGGACAAATTTCAACCTTCTATATTTGGTTTTTCTGATCGTGCCAGATATTTCGCAGACGCCCACTGGTCCAGTCGTCTTCAACAAACGCCTCATGTTATTTGTCCCATACTCTCTCCACCCGTACGTTCCACATGACCACACAACTTTAGCGACGTTTGTTCTATCGAATATGCTACAAACAGCTCTGCATTCGGTTCTACAAGTAAATCACTGATATCTAAGATCACAATCAGTAAACAGCGATTGAGCTGAAATCAACGTCATATTCGTTAATAAAAAATATTATTAAAGAGTTAATTTCGTTCGACATGCACTGTAATCGATGTAAACTTTTTTAACGAAGATATATTATAGATGTATCACAGACAATTTTTTATTTTTTTTATGGGAAAGTAGGTATGGAAGTCTTCGGGTGTTCACAGGGCTAACGACCTATCGTATGGGTGGCTTAAGTGATAACTTTACACAATGTAACGTTCACCATTTCCACCCATGATAGAATACCACATCTACCAAACTTTGGGAAGTTGTATATAGGGTATCCCGTATCTCGACGTCAAGCCGAAATTGGGTGATAGGCTAAGTCATAATAGTTATCAGAAAAATATTATAAAAAATAAAAAAAATACAGTCATTTAAAATTCTTATATTGTTATTAAATATTGATTTTAAATTCTTGGTTTGGTTTTTCCTTTTTTCCAAGCTGGAGCGACAAAGTATTTATTTTGAATACTTGGTTTGGTTAAAAAGTGACATTTTCTTCCAAGCTGGAGCAGTTGGCTTTGCATTTTGGACAAAAGTTTACAGAAGCATTATTCAGGATTACATAATAATAATAATAAAAATGAAGAAAAATAAAGATTTGTAGCAACAAGAGTGAAAAGACTCTCACAGAGTGTAGATTTTTTTTATTTTTTTTGTTTTTATTTTTTTGTATTTATTTTTATTATTTTAAATTTAAATTATAATTTGAAAAATGACTTAGATTATTAAAATATTTTTCTGAATACTATTATGGTTTGGCCCATCACTCGATTTCGGCTCGACGTCGAGATACGGGACATCCTGTATATATTTAAATTTTACAACCCGTTTCTTTTATGTGTTGTAATTATCCTTAGAGCGACATGAATTTATTTACTTATTTATTCAAAGTGTTTAATGTAATAATGAACTTATGAAATGACAATGAAATAATATAACTTCTTATTATTCAGGTTCTAATTATATTTATTACGCTTCCTATATTACGCTGTTATCATGCAACTGTAATCACAGTTAATAATAATTAATAATATTACCGAATATGGATCACACTCACTTAATAATCATCAGTGACCAGCAATTTAATTAAGTAAAAAAATCACTGCCAAAAATATCAAAGTTATGTAATTTTCATGCTGTTTTATGTTACGCAATTCTTAAATAAACTTGGCAAAGGATTATTATGTATGATCTTGATTCATATTATCCAAATTCATAGATATGTAATCCTCGATATTCATTAACCAAAATTAATCCAGTTGTATAACTTTTATTTAATCAATAAATCTCACATCACTTGGAGATCTACTAGAGATCTATCTAGGATTTTTGCGAACCCCGACATCGTAACATTATGTTTATGTCGAGTAAAAATAAATTTTTAGAATTTTAATTAATTTTGTTATAATTTTTTGTGTCTATTTTTGTGGAGTGGGCACTTTAATAATATCAGAGGAACCCATTATGTACAAAACGTATTTTTCTATCGAGTTTAGGTTATCAACCCTCCACAAAAATATGTCCAAGAAGATCGCGGAATAATTCGGCTTTGCGGGGAAGCCGAGCCGATGGAGTCACAAAGCCGAACGGATTACCGCGAATTGTGTCGGCTGGCAACAGTATCCTCCGTCCCATTTTCGTCGCTCGATTGTTTCGCCTCGCACGTCTTGCGGCGCGATGCAAATTGGTTGTTTAATTCGACAATGGAGCCTTAATTAGCGCGGCCCATATGACGGGGCGGTGACGTCACGGGTCCACGGCCCGCCGCCCAGCTGACCGATTCTGAATCGCTCACACTAAGTCTATATCTGATAATCGAGCACTACTATACCTACTACGTCTATATATTAATTATACTGCGCTTTGAAATCGAGTAAAAACAAAATATTACTACCAATAATAACTAACTAAATAATAAAAACGAGCTCAAAAGAAATATTCAAATAATTTGATGTTACGACATTTTGGCAAATATATGCAAAAAATTGACTTATCTACAAATATAAAACTTCCGATAATTATCAAAGCACACAGCAGTCTAAGCGCACGAAAATAAAAAAGAATAAATACCGACTAGAAAAACTACATTTCAGCAGAGAACTTTTAGATATTACTAAATTAAAATGTATAACAGACTGCCAATGAAAATGCAAGATATCTTTGATGTTTATTGCGTTAACTTTATGGATGGACATAATTGTCAATTAAATAAATAACTTTGTATTGATCAATTGGAGTAACACTACGTCTACCGGTTTCGATACCACTGTACCTTCGTCAGAACGGACGCATACTAACTATCCCATTACTTATTCTAGCGAACAAATCAATTTTTGAAAATTATGTTTGCTAGAATAAGTAATGGATAGTTAGCATGCGTCCGTTCTGACGAAGATATGGTGGTATCGAAAGTGGTCAATACAAATTATTTAACTAATTAAATGGAAATACAAGACGCTACATATGAGATAATATTTAAAAATCATATTTTAAAATGGAAAAAACGTATTAAGCAACAAAAA
Organism: Agrypnia vestita; assembly: GCA_016648135.1. Taxonomy (NCBI): domain Eukaryota; kingdom Metazoa; phylum Arthropoda; class Insecta; order Trichoptera; family Phryganeidae; genus Agrypnia; species Agrypnia vestita. The sequence goes on along the minus strand of JADDOH010003612.1, from coordinate 26,211 downwards.
ATAAAGAAAAAAATAACGACGAATATTACTATAATAAAAAAAGAGAATAATGAAGCATACAACATTGTTATATATATGTCCACCTCGACACAGTGAGAATATCCTAGTGAGGGGGCAATGTTATCATTAATAGATATAAAAATGTATATAAAGAATACATGTACATAAAATGTATATAAAAAAAAAACTGTACGATGTAGTTAGTCAAAACACAAGTCACATTATTTAAGAGTGGGCTTTTAAATAATCATCGTCTAATCAAGGGAGATATTATGTCACCAGGTGGCATATACACGTCACCGGGATGGTAAAGTACCTAGTTATTAAAATCATTTCAAGAAAATATCTGATTGGATATTGGTTCGCATCAAATGGACAAATTAGGCAAAATTGTGGTAGATTGCGATGCCTTTTTGATTTTAAATTATATTTTCAACATTTGACTGAACGTATTCTGTCTTAGGGATGCGTAAATGAAAAAATATATCGATACAATTATATTTTCAACATTTGACTGAACGTATTCTGTCTTGGGGATGGGTAAATGAAAAAATATATCGATACATATCGAGGAAAATATATCGATATATATTTTTATAAACAAAATTAAGAGGAAAAGCTTTTGGTAGCCAAAAAAGGGTCGCCGGAAAAAATGTATCGACAAAACATATTGAAATTTTTCCCCAAAATAAAATTTGGACTAAAAATATCGATATATTTATATACCCATCCCTATTTGGTCTAACACGCGTTGGTTAAGAATTTGTTAATCAACTACAAAATTACAAACATGAAATAAATAGGTGTAGTCAAAATGAATATCTGAAAATTTTCCAATCATCCGAAAAGCTTATTTATAAAAAATAATTACGTACCTACGGTATAGAGGAGCACTAACGGTATGAAAAATTGCGCCATTTTCACAAGAATTCATCGATTTTCCGCTTCGCATTAATATTAACAGTTTTATTTTCGCTCGGCGTATTATAATAAAAGCTTGCGCGGAACGGAAAAGCTTCCGAGAAAAATTACACTCTTAATGGCGATTTTTTTCTCCGCAGCGACAAGGAAAGCGTCGTGAGCGGGATTTCTTTGAAATTGAAGTCCATTACGAAGCCCTCCGGGGAGGGAGCGGCCGAGAACAATAACGATCTGGTGTGAAGTATGAATGATACACGGGCGGCATAGTGACTCGGCGATCCGGCGCGGGGTAATGAGGTTAATCTGCCCGAAATGGAGCGATCCGTTCCCGTTCCGGTCGTTAATCTGGATCGCGGGCGACGCCTCGTTAAGCCGCGGAATGCACCGAATTCTTCTTAACTTCTCGTAATTAATTTTGGTAAAAAAAAAAATTCGGTAGGTTCTCCAACACCTGGGGTGGTAGGGAAAGAAATTGAACTACACAGGGTTATTTGGAAAACAATAATTACCTCGCAGGACTGTATCTCTGCTTTGATTATGAGTTAAAAATGTTCAAGCTATCATGAATAGTTATGAAGATATGTGACATCAAAGTTTGCATTTTTTTTTCAATATTTCTGACTTATTTTTTGTAAAACGTTGTAGACTATCAATTACAGTAACTTATATCGATTACGAAAATTCATTCGTTTCAATACAAGTTAAATGATAAAAACCCTGAAAATTTTCCATTTGGAATTCGAAGGTTTTTATTATTTTATTTGACTTGTATTAAAAGGAATGAATTTTTCATATTCGATATAAGTTACTGTAATGATAGTCTAACGTTTTACAAAAAAATAAGTCGGAAATATTGAGAAAGAAATGCAAACTTTGATATCGCATATCTCTATAACTATTGAAGTTAGGTCATGGTTGTTTGAACATTTGAGACTCATAACATAAGCAGGAATTTACCGGCCAATTTTCTGCTGCTGGCTCTGGTATATTCTGTATTTTTTTATATTTTTTTAATTTTATTTATTGTTTATTTACATTAGTTAATATAAGATACTAATAACTGCCACATTAGGTAAAAACTTGTTCTGTGGCGGTTATTCTCACATGGTATTTATGTAGTAATAAAAAATGACAATTAAAGAATCTAAATCTAAAAGAAAATATACATGCAAAATCAAGATAAGAATTTAAAGTAAATCTTAGGAATTTTATATTATAGTATACTTTAAATTCGTTTTTGCCAATTCAGAGGTCAAAGGCGGATCACTTCTTCAGCATACCTTCTACCTGATATTTTTATAAACTTATTAATATGATGTTTAAAAGGTTTGTGTAGATTTATTTCTTTAGTTTCATTAGGTAACTTGTTAAAAACAAGCGGGGCAGTGAAATTAATTTTTTTTTGCCCAAAAGACGTTTTCCTTTTAGGTACCTCGAAATTAATTGTATTTGCCAGCCTTGTAACCCGTGTTTGTTGTGTACGATTAAATGTATATGTGCAATATTTACCTGAAAAAAATATTTGAATTTGAATGTATTGTCACGAATGGCAAGCAGAAGGAATTGGGTACTGTGTGAAAAAATCCTATAAAATCCTATAAAAAAATATTCATCATCTCCCGGGATGAGAATCGAACTCCGAAGCTGTCGACGACAGTAATATCGCTGGGTACGCCAAATAATTAGGCATAGTGTCGTAGTTAGTAAATAAATTGAAAATTGAATGCGCGAAGGGCCGTTCCACGAGGTCTCCGGCTGGTGTTGACAATGAAATAACGAAACCATCGGAAACTGCGATAATTAATAATTGGCGCGCCATGAATAATTCACAGACGGCGGCCGGAGGTGTGAATCATCGCGCGGCGTACACTGAGACGCAATACTCCGGGCGGGCGCACCTACCTGCCGCATCATCAGGGCTGTCCATCTCGTACCTCATCACTCGCCACAAGGTTAAAACAACGAGATTTTTAGATGAAAAAACCAAGATCGTACAGGTCTGGGGCCCTAGGCCGCCCTAAAAATACTTGCCAACATAAATAGCTTCGTCTTCTGCGAGAGACTTCTATGACTAATACATTACTAGCTATGCCCGCGCGGCGTAGATTTTTAGTACACTATTTGAATCGTCTCACTTTCGCGAACCTTCTAGAACATTCTCCTTCCAGAACTTTCAAGAAATTTGTCGAATGTACAGGAACCTTCTAGACACACCGACACATTCCGCCGCTCAGTTTAGAACCTTATAGAACTTTCTAAAGCAGGTTTTTCCGGAACCTCCTAGACTCACCAACACAGTCGGCGCGCCTATTTTTAAACAATCTGAAGCATTTGCAGCCTTCCCATAACAAAACAGTGTGCTAGAAAGCACATTTTCGTCACCCACTCCTCCCACCCACGCACAGCCACCTCCACCAAACTCGCATATTTTCGATGTGACACCAAGGGCTATCCACCACCATAACCACCGGTGGTTGTGGAGAAAATTTGGCGGGTAGGGAAACACGTTTCTTTTTATATACCGCGTAGTCAATATACATATATATATATTGACTACGCGGTGGGCTTATATAACATTTTATATTAGACGTAGGTTTACGTCCTTGAGCCAGCAGCCGGTTCCATGTACACAATAAATAATAAATAATCCGATAGTTTATTGCTTTATTAATGCTCAACGTACCATGGGCAGATTTCATTAGTCTCCACACAGAAAAAGAAATAATAAATAACGAAAAAAGTGAATATTTGAAGTACATCATTCGTGGACCGGAATATCGCCTCATGCAATGTTTTTAAGGAGAAATTCTCATTCCGGTGGTTTCGGGTTCCATTCCATTAAGGTCATAATACAACTAACTAACTAACTCACCATCACGCCGTTTCCCGTGGGGGTAGGCAGAGAGGATAGAGCGCCATACTCTTCTGTTCTGATGTACAACTTACGCTTCCTCTACATTCATACATCTTCACACGCAAGCTCGGCGGTTGTTCAGGCTTCTAACAGGACCATCTTCCAGTATCTGGTTAACCTGGTCATGCCACGTCTTCTCAATCCTGACGGTTTTTGTAATCTTTCGCCATAGAAGTTGAGCGTCGTGGTCTGTTGGAGCACAACAAAAATTTATAAGGCATTCGTAGGAAAACACAAGACACATGCCCGAATTCAGAGTCAACACTTAGATGATTTAAAGGTACGCCTTAGAAGTGTTATTTTGTACTGAAAATGGCGCTTTTAATACGTACCTGAAAAATTTGGACAAACTCAAAATATTCTGCATGAAAATACTGGTCTAAAAAGAAGATTAAAAATTTTGAAATGATATTTCAGGCATATTCGAGTATAATGTAATGTTAATAATTCGGAAGAATCTCATTACACATAAAGAGGATATTGCTAAAAAAAATCCAAAAATCGTAAAATAGAAATCTCATTAGTGACATCTGTGGTCATTTAAGGGGAATGAAAAAGTTTTGGATGCCGGTCGCGCCAAGGATTGTTGCAACACGGAACATGTCGCATAATTTAAATACATACAACTCCCAATAATTTAATAGACCTGGTATTCTATCGTGGGTGGAAATTGCCACCGTTACATTGTGTAAAGTGATTACTTAAGCCAGCCATACGATAGGTCGTAAATCCTATCAACACCAAAAGACTTCCATACCTACTTTCCCATAAAAATATAATTTTGTCTCTGTGAGACATCTATTGATCAATGATGTCCCTGTTACAAAGTTACTTTAAGTATTGGCTCTGAATTCGATCCACAGTTCCGACTATAACAGAAAGGTGGAGTTATAAAATGCTCACTCTACCAGATAAGTCTATAATAACACGCCAGGTTCCGATGACAAGGTGACTTGGAAGTATTTGAGATATTGATTTACAGAAGTTTGCTCAAAATAAGTCTGAATGAGTGAAGATGTTAGGGTTCGGATAAAAGTACTAAAATCACGATGCTTATATTCCCCTACGCATCACATGTTCTAGTAAACCAATTTCGAAACATCAAATTCAAAATTTTCTCATTTGTCAAAGTAAAGTAGAATAACGCGTCATAAAAATGAGCAAAAAAATACTCAAACCTTCAAAACACTTTCATTCAATCAAAATCATAAAAATAAAATACTCACATTCGAGATGAATATAAAAATGTAAAAGGAGAAAACTCGAAGAAATTCCACACAGAACACGATGATTGGTAAGCTCGCTTTTTTCCTTCCGATTCTCGTGAAACATATAAATAATAAATGAGCTCAACCCGTAACAAAATTTACGCATTATTAACACAAGAAAATATCTGTCCACTAGGAAATTAGTCTAAGTGAGGCAGACAAAATAACATCTTAATAATAATAATAAAATTACATAAAATAAATAAGTAAAGTATAATTTTGGAATGTTTTCTGATTATGCCACACAAATCCGTAAGCTCAATCACAGAGCTAACAGAATTGATGAGATATCTATCATACCGCAGTTACAGTCGCCGGCAAACTTCCTTAAATTTTTTGGCGTAGTGGGGGAATGCGCAAAAGACAAAATTTGGGTCTCGTTGGTGGAACGGTACATGCGCAAACTTCCCCCCACTACGCTGTAAAATTTCAAGATGTTTGCAGGCTACTGTAAAAAGGTTTATCGAAACGGTCGTGCGACTGCAGAGGGCATCTCTCGAGTACATCCTAATTTTTATTCATGTACCACATAAAAAAGAGCATATCGAACATAAAATCTGGCTTTATTAGTCAATCAAAGATAAGTATAAAACAAAGATAGGTCAGAAAAAAATCGTTACATGTCTCAGACTCATGTATCAAATCATCTATATTAAGAATGCTCGCTGATATTGGATATTAAATATCCACAAAAATGTGAAACATATACGAATAATTATTTCCAATTATTTTAATACAATTTCATAGAAAGTCGCCGAAAAAGGTACTGTGTTAAAATATTTACGAATGATTCGGCAAGGACATAATTTCTCTATGTAAAGACCCAAACAATTTAAACATTTAAATAAAAATATCTGTTCCGCATTCGATGAATAATTGTAAAGTATCAGAAATAATCAAAATCGTTTAAATTTGTGAAATCGAACGGCTAGAAATGAAATTACGAACTACGTAACACTTTACGCTAGCGCCCGCCATATAAAATATTTTTTAAATACTGATTATATTATTTATATATATTTACTTTTTATTAATATATTATTAATATTATCAATTAAATTTAACTACTAGCCCAATTCTAAATTTAACAAATAATTTAGAAAAACAAGAAAAAAAAGACATTTCATTCTGATATTTTGACAGTTATACAACACCCTGACGATGGAAAGGTTTTTCTGAAACATGTTGGTGTAATTAATCAAATAAAAAAGTATAATCATATAATATAATCAATATTTTTAAAAATGTCATTCTACAATGTTGCTGAATCAATTGAAAAAAAAATCAAAATTAATTGATGTGAAAAAGCGAGGCGTGCCTGTAACGACAGCAGAGACATCGTCTGACTTGCAAATATTTGGTGGATGGCACCAATGATATTGCAAAAAAATATTCGCAAGTATGAAGGTTAATGTTAAAAACAATAATACTCATGGAGATTGTTTGACCCAGTGAGGGATGGCAACGCGGGCTGTGCTGGCAACCATGTCTACACGTGTGGCGACGATTACGTGGAAGTGGCCGACACTCTAGCAGCCGCGGCGGGCCGGGCGGTCGGAAGTGACAAGCGAAGACGGTATGTGTAATTCCTGGTATGTACACACACACTTGCATCCACGTTGGAGTGATCGAGAGGTCCGGCAAGGGACAACATATACGGTACGGATTACGGGCGCAGTTAAAATCAATTTATGCGCGCTAGGATATCTTGTGCCACGAAGCAAATGTAATTTTTTTCATCATAAAGATGAACCAGCGAATCGTATAAAGTATCGGTGAATGTAATGATACTTTAATGCAACCTAAACTATAAATTAACACTAAAATAACACGCCATCATTCAGCGACAGCTTCGATAGATTTGGGGTTTGGAATCTTCGGCATGTTGGTGTTTAAACGTTATATTCACAACACTCGTTATGCCGACACTGAGTAGAAGACTCGTCGAGTCTCAGGAAAGACACCACCAACGATATTGACGATGGATGCTACGAATAAAATAGCGAGACATACGCACAAATAATACAACGGTTCCTACGTATACTGTCGAATCTGCAAAAATCTTTATTCGTTTTACTATCTTAAACCATCCAATTTACAACATATTTCTGGACAATGTTAAAAAAAATTAATGACGAATTTTAGTTTAAAAAAAAGCAAATATTAAGAAAAATAAACGTTTTGTAACATTATCTGAAAATATATAGTAAATCGGATGTTTAAGATAATAAAACGATTTTTTTTTCGCAGATTCGGTAGTATACGTAGTTACCGTCGAATAAAGTGTGCTCGCAAAATAGCAAGTATCGAGGCCACTATAATTATTCAGCGACAACTTCGATGAGTTGTTGGCTACATAGTCAAATTACCTAAAATCAGATTACCAAAGAAGATTATGTATCCCAGCCATCGCAGGGCAAACGCTCACATGGAGATCAAAATAAACGACGTTCAAAGACGGTTCAAAGACTCCCTTGAAAAGAAACCTTCAAAGGGCCAACATTGAAAGCGATATCTGGAAACCAGCTGCGGAACTATCTATTTTTGGTTGGTTTTATGTCCGAGTTTACGTAGGGACCGTGGAATTAATTATTTGTATTTCCACTTAAACGATGTTGAAAATTTTAAATTTGTAGTCAGTTTAATACCTCACACGCGGATGAGAGATTCTGATAATACTCTCGAAACTCGAGTAGTAAAATATAAAATTATAATTAAAATCACATGGAGAAAAAGCTTATACTTTTCTCCCAATTTAATGATCAACGCTAAATCCACCAACAATCTGATAATCTGTCCGGCTCGAGGACCAAAATGTTCTCTCCAACCCCGGGCAAGACGAAATATATGTTCAATCTTCGGATTAAGGGTGGGGTAAGGTTAATTCGTACAAAAAAAGGCATATTATTGGGAATTTTTTGTGACTACACAGTTAAAATCTCTTTATTTAAACCAATGATACATTAAAGTATGACATTTGAAGAATATTATGTAAAATTTTCAATACGAAATATTAAAAAATACGGCAATGGCAGCAATTATTCGGACGTGTCTCGGAAAAAGGAGAATTGCGGTGTCCATCATAACTTGGTGCTAGATCATCTGAAATCAAAAAATCAAAGTTCGTTCGTTAGATAATAGATTTTCCCAGGTAACGCTGGGAGGGTTTTTTGAAATTTCAATTTTTCAATTTTTTGGAACACTTTGAAGGGAAAAACGCGATTTTTTGCGAAAAATATCGACTAATTTGTTATTAAAAAATAAAAATTAATAACAAATTTGAAAAAAACTCTCCAGCGTTACCTTGTAAATTATGTACAGAAATAGTGTTCAAAATTTCAAAAGGATCGGTGCAGTAGTTTTGAAGTTATGATGGACACCGACTTTGAAAACGTGTGATGTGGGGAAAACGCTTTAAAGTTTTGCACACTGTAAAATTCAAAATAAAACTCAACACTTATTTTATACTTACACATAATCGTCGATGCCATGTTCACACAGCAAAGAGCTTTCATCATCAGCATCTTTTAGTCCTTGTCTACACAAAACTCTTCCAATACAATAAGCACGTCCGGTAGTCCTCAGGTGAGCGCGTCTCTCAGCTGCCCGAGCAGGTATAGAAAATCAGTCTGAGTATCGCTCAAATGTTCATAATTTCGTCAATTTTGCTCCGATTGACTTGAAATTTTGACACAATATTCTTACGATGTTTTACATTCGTTTAAAAAATTAAAAATAAAATGCAAAAAAAATAATTTAAAAACCTTACCCCCCCTTAACAATAACGCTTCGGATTTAAAATATCACCGATTCTGACTTCGTTCGAGATGATGATCGAAACACAATTATTTTATATTTTAGGCGACAAAGGAGAATTATGCAAAAAATAGATTTATCAAAATTGTGCATACGAGAGTAAGAAACACGTGGCTAGGATGAAATGTTATGTGAAAAAGAGGCCATTTCTCAGATAATTTTCCTTTTTATACCTTCTCACTTTATTAATTTTCAAACAAACACAAAAGATCCGCCTAGTTACATTTTTTCCACATTCTATTTTTCAAATCTTTCTCGATAAAAATAATAATGAATCGAGTACTTACTCGTGAAAAATAAATAAACAAAACATATTTTTTAATAATTCAAAAAATCAACTCAAATTTATAAAACATTTTTTAAATAAAATACATTGCCAAATCATTCGATACAATTTTGGAGACGACACAATATTAATATAATAATCAAACACGATAAAAAATATAAGTGTTCGGGCAGTATTGCCTCGGAACGTGTCAGCAATAAGATACACGTTTTCCTTCGCGGGGAAGAACAGAACGGCTCCCGCAGAAACGCGACAAAAAATTCACCTTGAAGTCGAAAGACGAAATGTCAACCGGGCCCGAGGCTCGGGCGACTCCAGCAGTTGGCGTAGGTAAGTTTTTCCAGCGGACGGAAGCGGTCCGCGAGGCCGCCGCGCCCTGCGGGAACCCACGCCCCGCCCCGCGCGCGGAAAGGCCAAGGCCCGACTATCGATTGGCGCCGCCGGATGGCCGCGCTTCGTGAATGGACACCTTTACCCGCTGGACCGCTGGATGGAACGCACCTCGGCACGCGCGGACGGACTGAGCGAGCTTTATAATCGTAGAGGTACTGATACACATCGTCACCCCAGTTCTATCTTGTCGTAAGGTCAAAACAACAGTTTTGAGAAAAACGCATTCAAAGTTTGAAATCGATTTTCCAACTACAGGAAACAATATTATTCTTTTCCGAGTTAATGCTAATATTCTATTTTTTTATTACGTCATTTGCGAGAGAAAAATTAGATTTACCTGGTACCGTTTTTTATAATTTTTATATTAAAGTTTGATAAAAATTGACGATACGACAAACATCCGCGACATTACAACGAAAACTGACGATACGACAAAATGGAACTGAAACATTGGTTGGTATTTAAAGGAAAAAATGTCATTTTAATGTTTTTTATTAATTGTTCGATTCAAAATAACAGGAAAAGACTGTTTTCATTTAAAAAATATACAAGAATTGAAATGATTTGATAAAAGTACTTTTTAACTTAATCTGAGCGATAATGAAATCATTTTTATGAAACAACAGAAATATTACAATATATTATGGTTTACAAGACCAGAGAAGCTTTTTGCTGGAGTAATAAGAAAATAATAAAGAAATACTAAATAAAAAATTAAAATAAAGGCAAAATCAATGATTTTTATGTAAATTTTCGTAAAATATTTTATCTACCGGTGGCATGTTTGAAAGCATTGATACTAGATTAAGTTTTTTCCTCAGTTCAAGACTTAAAAGTCGCACACTTTCAAAAGGGAAATTTTAAATGGTTTTCACGTCTAAGATGTGTTTTTTGTAATTTATTATCTACGAATATGTCAAATCCATGTTTTTCTATATGTACTTGATGTTAAGTATATTATTTAGTTCGTATCTCAATTGCTATATTTTTATTTGAGTATATGGAATAAAGGATAGCTCATCACCAGCATTGTAATTCAAAAAATCTTCTCATTTTAATTGAATTATCTTTAATTTTACCTTTTCGAAGGTTATATTTTTTAATTTTTAATTAAATTAGAAGAGATACCGGGCCAGATACGACAAGTGGGAGCCCAAATTGAATGTTACGACAAGATAGAACTAACATTTTTTGTAATTTTTGTATGAACATACGATTAAATGAAGCTGATAATCGGCCCGATTCTGAAAATAACAATGTCTGGATCTTTAAGATCTTTATCCCAATACTTAATAGACGATAATAAAAATTAAAAATGTCCAGAGCGGATTTTGGAATTCTACGGCGCAAATACACTGTATTAAAAGATGATATAAGAAAGATTGTTTCATACAAACGTATTCATTTCTTCATCCACAGCGTCCTGATGAAATATTCGGCGTTACCGCGTATTCAAATCTTCCCATCTTAAAATTTGACAGATAACATTTTACATCTTTCTCTCTATATCTATCTCACGTAGAAACTTACAGAAACAAACACCGACTTAAAGCTATGTCTCATTATTTTTAATTTTTATTATCGTCTATTAAGTGTTGGGATAAAGATCTTAAAGATCCAGACATAACTGTCAAATGTCAAGATGGGAAGATTTGAATACGCGGTAACGCCGAATATTTCATCAGGACGCTGTGGGTGAAGAAATGAATACGTTTGTAAGAAACAATCTTTCTTATATCATCTTTTAATACAGTGTATTTGAGCCGTAGAATTACAAAATAAGCTCTGGACATTTTTAGTTTTTATTATCGTCTATTAAGTGTTGGGATAAAGATCTTAAAGATCCAGACATTGTTATTTTCAGAATCGGGCCGAATATCTACATAACACAAGATAGAACTGATCAAACACCAAAATTTCAGCACAGACGACAAAATGGAATTCTGTACTGACGAAACTAGAGTAGGTACGATAAAATGGATTGGAGCGATTTTTAGAGCAAGTCTCAAAGCCTCACACTATCACAATAAGTCAAAAACGATGATTTTGACCTTACGACATGATAGAAATGGGGTGACGACATGCTTATTAGTGGCACGTGAGCATGCGCAGTATTGACCTTCTTTAGCCCTTGCTTATTAGTGGCATGTGTGTACGCACAATGCTGGTAATGAGCATGCTCATTAGTGGCATGCTCAAAAATCAACAGCCGGTTGTCACCAAATGTCATTCACCATGAGAAGGGGTATCTTTTGAGCTTGTGTGAACAGGCTTGCTTATTATGAGCATGCTTACGTCATTCGCGGCTAGTACCGATTATCAATGCGGTCTTCTCAGTCCGATTGATTTCCTCGACTGATTTTCAAAATGTCAATTGTATTAAAACTTTCAGATTATATTTCATTGTATAAGTCGCGATACCAAATCTTTAAAAAAATCGAAATTTAAAAAAAAATTGAAAAGATATAGGCGATACATTTTTTAAATAAAAGTACGCATCTAAAGAGTGCATTTTCTCTTGGGGGCGCTGTACAATAGGTCCATAAATATGTATGTTTCCCGAAAGTTAGCAACGACGTAATAATAACCCCGTCGTACTTCTTGCGGCGAATGCTAATTCCGACGGAGGAAGCCGAGTGTGATGGTCGAGGATTACGTGAGCGCCACTTAACCCTTAGCTCTTATAAAACACGGACGTCAAATAATTGTTTGGCAATAATGGGCAACTTTTTGCAGCATTCCAAATCGCTCGGCACCTTCATAATCGCAAGTGAATTATATAAGAATAAAGTGTAAATAATGGATGATTACATTTAATACCTCGCTGGTCAAATGTAGGAGGAAACGATTTGAAGATTAATAATTTATACACACTAATAAGATTTGAACTGAGTTGTATGATTCATTATAATCTACCTCATCCCCGATTCTATTGTCTAGTTCAACTTCCTGTGTCATTGTTTACCTAAAGAATTACACTACAAGGTATTTGAATTCATTTAATTAGTCTTAATAACCCGCTAAATTCATTAGTGGTCCAATAAAAGGGCCAAAATTGTAAAAAAAAAGCCTGTAAAAGCCCACAAGGGCGTTGTATAATAAATAAATTAAAAAAGTTCTTTCCGTTATTTTAAAATCGTAGTCAATTTTCCATTATCGTGTGGGAGGTGGGAGACAAATGGAAGCCTTGAAATTAAATAAACGATTTTAATTAATCACCAAAGTCACTGCGTACGAACTTAACTGGAGTTCTGTTCTTTAATTCAAAATAATTTCGCACTAACCACTCGTCTATGGAACATTTAATACTCGTCTTAGATTATTCGCACTCCTGGGATCGCACTTGTTCACTATTGATCGATCGGTAGGTACTCTCTTAATTAATTGTCGCTAGTCGCTTCGCACCAGTCGCCGCTGGTTTCTATGTGATCGCAGAACCACCCATAAACTATTACGCGCCGCGGCTATATCGCCCCTTAAATAGGGAAAGCTATTTCGCGAACTTTCAAGTATGGTCGATGGGCTTCTAAACCTTTCCAGTCATTTTTAATTTGTTGCGATGTTCCATTTCTAGTATGGCGACCAGTCTCAAGACCGTGTCTGACGATTGCAATCAACGTCGTCAATATGCTAAACGCGCTTCTCTAACGACATCTGGAAAGTACTGTAAATAATTTCAAGCGACAATTAATCAACTAAACTCTCTGCGACACGCGTGTCACGTTGAAGCGCGTGTATGTCTCAGCACACAAGTGCATAACAGCCCAGAAAGCCGCCCTATTGACATGCAAAATGGATGAAGCGATCCGATGATGCTTAGCGCGAAGGTCGAGGAGAAGAATAAGGGCCCCGGCCTTGGTGCATTGAAGATGCAGTCGGATGGAAATGCACATCCACGCGGAACTGATGTGCACGACCCAATACACGTTCGGCCCATCGTTAGGGACGCATTATTGTACGTATAATAGGGAGCGGACAGTAAGACGATTTAGCGCGCAGATGTGAAGAGAATCTTCAAACAGCCGAGGGTCAGAGCTGACGCAACGACAACTGATCAAATGAAATAATAATATTTCAAAGTATTAGACATTCCAATCAACAAAGAAACAGATAAAGGGTGTTATGCAGAGTTTGTGTTTGGGAGCTGTATGAAATATTAACCAATCTTCCGGTATCCAGTGTACTGATTCCAAAAACGTCATAAAATAATCCGGCACTCTTATATTAAACGAGTAATTCCAATTGAATTTTTTTTAGTAAGTTTGACAAATCAGCCTTTTCCTTTGAAATTTTACACGTATCTACGGAAATCATTGCATAATTGTCTGTAGTTCGCGGATCTGTAGCTCCCACATTATTTTATATTTTATTTATTAGAGACACTAACAGGATAATAGGTACATGATACTCTGATAACAAACATTATAGTGAAGACTATGCTCATTATCCCAATTACAAGTGTCTTCGGCACGCTCTAGTAACATGTGTTTTTGCAATTAATTATATTTTACATGTAGATTTATGTGTATTGTATATTTTGTATTTGAATGTAGTGCGATTTGTATTTAATGAATGATTGATTTAATGGATCTATAGGTTCATGTCATCGTTTAGAAAATGGATGTTGTGTATGAATGAGTTTTTGAACGAAGATAAGGTATCTGCAAGAATATCAGCATCATTCTGCATTTATCCCCAGATATAGTGTTAGTATAATCAATAATAGAAAAGGAATAAAATAGACATCAAAACATCATTTGTGGTTATTCATTGTTAAAAAAATTAAACACAAAAGTTCACTTGGTTTAAACCACTACATTTTGGTAACATTGACCGGTTTCGGAACCACCGTTCTTTCTGCAGAGTAAACTACAAACTAAACATAACAAAAAGTGGGCAATTATATATTTTAGCAACTTGTTTATGTCACATGAAATAATTTTCAACGTTCTTTTATTGTGTGTTTTGAGTTACATGTTTAATAAATTATTTCTTTTTTAAAAAAATATTTCAATTTTAATCTGTATTTATTAATTGGGTAGGCACTTGACATAACTATTGCTTGCATTAAGTATATGTATTATCAACATTTGTGTGGGTGTCTCTTTAATTAAAAAAAAATTAGTGTCAGGTACATAAATATTACCCATATTTTGTAATGTTTAGTTAGTAGTTTACCCTGAAGAAAGAGCGGTGGTTCCAAAACTGGTTGGTGTTAATAAAAATAGACTGATTAAAACCAAGTATATTTAAGTGTTGAATTTGATCAAAAATTAATATTTCAGAACATACTTAGTGCGCCTGGAACACATCATCTGACGTCTAGAACAAACCGACAGGCGGAGTTTGGTTCATCGTTAATTAGGTGATGTTTATTTTTCTTACCATCATTAATTTCAGCTTTTTAAAACCTTGAACAGGCAATTTCTTTTGAAATGTTCAAAAAAAAGGACAGTGTAAAATGCTACAAAACATTCTAACCCAGTTTGTTGACAATTTTTGTACCGAATATTTGACAATCCAATCGACAGAGAAACAAAAATGCTAGTGCAATGAATAACAGAAATATGTCACTTTGAAAAACAGTCGCGTGTTGTACATCTCGAAGGGTATTTATTACAATTACAATACAGAGACGAGTAAAGATTACATATTAAAAATGATGTAACGCAGGAAATATCTGTGATATCACAGGATCTAAAAGGTTTCGTGCAACGCAGAACACCTAACCTTGGCAAATCCAAACACTGGATGATGGCTACATCATGCAGATGATGAGGTAATCAAAAAATTCCGAGAATACGGTTACCAGATCTGCCTGTTATATTTTGTGACGCGATGAGTCTCTTCTGGAATCAAACACGCGATAAAATGTTGGAAGCCTTCCGGGAGCCGAAGAACACGAGGCCCGAGAGTACATAACATAACTTTTAGAGTTCTCGGTAAATGTATAAAGCAAACTGGCGAATGCGGTCATTCCGGGAACTGTTTTATCAGTGGAGCCAAGTTTTAGAATAACATTATAATCCCAGCAACATCGCACCGTAAAAATCTTTTAAAGGCCTCTTGAAAAACGCAATACATTTTCGTTTTGAAGTGTAATATCTTTCCTCTCGCTTTCCTGCAATCGTGGCAGTGGTTTCGTGAAAAAAGACGGAAATGCGTAACATGAAATAAGACGCGCGCAATTTCATTTAATCAATGAGCGCGCGCGGAGCACGCGCGACGGACAAAAAATCATCGTTTATAAACAAATCAATGTCCAGCAAGTGCCATCACAGCGAAGACGCACACTACCAGCCAATGTTGTTTGTATATATGTTGCAAGGCTGGTGTGAAGCATGTGGATGTTGTAACTTTGATATATTTTGGTTTATATCTTCGAAACTATCAAATACATAATTTTTTTACATTAATCTAAACAATAACTACCCTTGATGATTTGCATTCTAAAATTTTATGTAATTTATGAAATTATTTTTAAATATTTATTCAAAGTTTTCATACAATATGTATGGCGGCACACTACCGCCATCTATTATTTATTTATATATCTTTATTCAGTTAATGATACATTGTTTATCATTAGCTAAAATTAAAAAAAAAACATTAGATATATTAATATATATATTATATATATCTATATATATATATCTATATATATTATATATATATAGATGGAACACATTATTAAATAATAAATAAATAATATTTCTCTTCATACATTTTCCATTGTTATGTGCCGTTTACATTCTTGTTTGAAGATGTTGATTCTGCTTAGCTTCCTCACATCTTCTGGCAGGCCTACTGTACTCATTTATTCCCTTGTAGTAAATACAGTTTTGTGTGTTTGGCTTTTTTCTATTTGGAATACTTACTTTGTTTGCATTTCTTGTATTACGTCTATATATCTCTGTGTTATATTTGATCTAATTTTTTAAATATTTTGGCATTTGTCGTTTAATATTTTGTGAATGAATATCATTGTATTTAATTTTAATCTATGAAAATAAATAAAAACATATAATTGACCAAACACATTTCTAAATAAAAATTCTTTTGTACATACATATACGGTACCTACCTAGTGCGGCAAAATTCAAGAATAAATAAATGCACATACATTTTCTTTCCTTGTATTTACTAATTATTAAATATAAGGATATTAACTTTTATAAATTTTGTTTAAATTCTTTGCTTGCATTTAAACAAATGATCAATTGATATTTTTAACTGTGAGATGTCAAATTTTACACATCATATGTGATTAATGTAAGGCTCGCTCGTTTTTTTTTTAAATATTGTTCAAATTGGATAGTTGTGGCATATAAAGGCAAAGGTAGCAATATCCAAAAATATTTAAATATTCGAGGATTACTAATTTAAAATGGGCTGATAAAAATTAAAAAATTTGAAACGAGGATAACGATAATGGCCATCATAACCATTTAAGCAATAGCTAGCTAACAAGGTGACCATATAATAAACTTTTATCTTATTAAAACCCGCGGGGCATTAAAGTGTCGATTGTCTTTAGCGGATTTTTATAAAAATCAACAAGATAATGGTCCGTGGCGAGGTAACGTTAATCGATTTGATTACTTTGTCGGCTCAGAGAGTAAGAATCGCTGGAACAATGGAAGAGGAAATGAAACGAACAAAGGGGAGAAACAAATCAATTAAAAGCGAAAAATTAGCAGGAATGAAATAACGGCAAACGGACAGGAGATGACATAAAGCAAATACTGCGAAATGGAAACAAAGAGCGGGCACACAGCACACGGCACGTGACTCGCATGACGTCACATCGCGGGACACCTCACGGAAACGGAAGAAGACAAAATGCCATTGTATGTTCTGGCTTCTGTTTCAGAAGTTCAGAGGTATATTCAATTGTCTCACACAAAAGACACGACGATACAAAATTCAATATAACATCTAAAGGTATAATATTAGGTCCTTACATATGAAATTGACGTTTTGCCGTACTGGCAAATTTGATCTCAAATATCTTCTCTTTGGTTAGAAATTCCAAATCCAAATTTATACAGCTATTTACTCATGTATTTGTGTTTTGAAAATTATAATTCATTTGTTTTTTCCTCAATTGTTTTTTTCTTTGCATCACTCAGTTTACAAAATGAAAAACTTGAAATATCGCGTTATTTACGAGTACGAGTTCCACCGTAGCACCAGTGCTGCAGAAACGGCTCGAAGGATTAATGATGTGTATGGCGACGGTGCCGCAAAAGAAAACACAGTGCGTTTTTGGTTCCAACGTTTTCGTTCTGAAAATTTCGACCTGCAGAACAAGCCCCGTGGACGGCCGGAGACCAAAGTTGATAATGAAGAATTAAAGGCTATTGTGGAAGCGGATCCATCGCAAACCACATCCGAGTTAGCTGCAGGCTGCGGTGTTAGTGATAAAACTGTTTTAATCCACTTGAAGCAAATTGGTAAGGTGAAAAAGCTTGAAAGGTGGGTTACCTCACGAATTGAGTGAAGCAAATCAACAAACGCGCGTTGACTGCTGCGTTGCATTACTCAACCGGCACAATAATGAAGGGATTTTAAATCGAATCATTACCTGTGATGAAAAGTGGATCCTGTACGATAATCGGAAGCGCTCATCGCAATGGCTGAACCCTGCCGAACCAGCCAAAACATGCCCCAAGCGAAAATTGACTCCAAAAAAGTAACTTGTGAGCGTTTGGTGGACTAGTGCTGGTGTCGTTCACTACAGCTTTCTTAAATCTGGCCAGACGATTACGGCAGATGTCTATTGTCAGCAACTGCAAACCAGGATGGAAAAGCTAGCTGCTAAACAACCGAGGCTGGTTAATCGCTCTAGGCCACTGCTGCTTCATGATAACGCTAGACCACACACTGCACAACAGACGGCTACCAAATTAGAGGAGCTTCAATTGGAATGTCTAAGACATCCACCGTACTCTCCGGACCTTGCCCCAACAGATTACCATTTTTTTCGAAATTTGGATAACTTCTTGCAAAGGAAAAAATTCAACTCCGATGGGGCAGTCCAAACCGCCTTCAAAGATTTTATTGATTCCCGTCCGAATGGTTTTTTTAGTAAAGGGATCGATGAACTACCTATGAGATGGCAAAAGTGCATAGATAGCAATGGTACATACTTTGATTAAATAAATATATTATAATAAAAAAAAATCGGCTTTATGTTCCTCCCATACTAAACGTCAATTTCATATGTAAGGACCTAATATAATAAACACCCATATCTGTCCAGAACGCTCTGAGCTGCGCTCGAATTGAAAACAAATATTGCAATCTAAAATGTAGAAATGTGATTTTTCGTTTTTTATTTTATTAAATTAAGCACAAAAACACTCACGAAGTGTCCTCAAGTTTTGCGCATTTTGTTATTATTAAATTTATGTTCCAGTTAACGTAACCTTGAATATCCATGCTATTCACAGTCCAAAATACGACTTGTAGTACTACATATGCCTTTAGAGATAAAAAATTGTCCGATTCATGAGTTAATTTTTTTTGCTACATAAATTCGCCTCTCTATTCAGAATATATCCCATTAATATGAGAAGTAATTTAAAAAAAAAACTCATTTAGTGTAGTTTTAAAATGGTATTACATTTTGTGTTTTACTTTAGAAAAAATATTATAGTGTTCTGGGATATTCTGCCGTGCATATGTGACCTCTCTGGCCGACGTTTCGGAACCCATTGCAGGAGAGAGGTCACATATATACACGGCAGAATATTCCAGAAAACTATACACAGAGATTCTGAACGGCCGTGAAAACCTGAGAACATTATTTAAAAAATATATTGCTATTTTACTGCAAAAGAAGCTCATTGCGGAATTATTTCAATAATTAGGAATTCGAATGAAAACTCCCGTTAAATTAGAGTACCAGATATTCATTAAAAACTAAACAAAACGCAAATAAAAATCGAAATGAAGACGAATCTGAAATTTCCTATTAACGAATTAACAATATAACAAGAGATTAAATATTAATTGAATCCAAATGTACACGTCCAAATTTGACACTGAGCAGAGAATTGCAACGCAACGGACGAAGTGTATTCCCGCAACAGCTGGGCACTGCTGCCCGGTGACCTAACACCCGTGATGCAACCGTGACGCAACAGAAACAGAAACCACACGCTGACGTCTCATGTCTCGGATTGCACAACATTATGCACTCGCACTGACTTTTGCAAATTTAGTAAAATAAAACGATTAATTAAAACTCAGTAGAAATTTTAACTGATTTTTTTTTGCAAGGTCGTAGTCATTTCTTTCGACTTGTATTAGGGCAGGATTCTACTTTGGAAGCTCGAAAAAAGGCTACTTTTATGAACTTTTTATGAGATTATGAAGGGTTTGTTTGGCTTTATAAATTATAAAATGTATTTTATACACTTTTAACACAAAAAACACCATTTGAACACAACGCATCGATTAGTAGGTGGGTCTGCGCTGGTGTTGAAATATCAAAAACAGTTTTTTTTTTTTTACTCCCTTTCTTTTAACTCGTAACGTCTGCTTGTCGCTGGTCTACCGAAAAAACTTTGGATCGATTTTTAACCCTTTTCCCGCGATCCAATCGAGCTGAAACATTGCAGGCGTACTAGTGGCGACGATAAAAATGATCTAACAAATTTTCGTTTAAATTTTTAAAATTATTATAGCACAATTTTGGGTTTTTCGAAATTTTAACCGCTTTTATTACTCCCTTTCGTAGCGTCGCCCGACTCGAGCCCGACGCGTGGAGTAAGCGCGAAATCTCTTTCAACTAGTACATGAGAAAGGGAGGATGGTAAAAACTTCGTTTTTGTGGGTTAGTTTTTTTTATTTAGGTTCAGTATATCACTAGCAACCGACTGAACCAGAATTTTTGATTTACGTGCAAAAATAACAAAATGGCGGCGAAAAAAAAAGTTTTTCAACCCTTTTTGCCAAAAAAAATTATTTTTTTTAATAATATTTATGAGGAGGGAAGAGGGTGCCTACATATTGAGGAGGGTCCTAAAGCGTTACTATGAAAATTCTAGGTAAAAACTTGTATACATAGAAAGGCAAAGAAAGGTACATGAGATTTTTAAGCGAGAGCGAAAAACTTTCATTAGTGTTTTTTTAATTTTTCACGAGGGCTAACTATACCAGTTCCAAGTGGCGTTGCGCTGTAATATTCAAGAGGCATTTTCCGCCAGACGCGTCCCGAGCAAGGCCGGCTACCGTTTAGCCGCCTTAGCGCACGCACAGATACCGGAGATACACGACCCGAGGCCTTGCGGACCGTAATTACCAATTAACAACAGTTTAATGATAATTACAAATGGAAACAATGAGAAATAACACCTTAAAAACCCTGAAAAACTTAACCAAACGCTTAAGCTGTTGTGATTAGCGTACTTTATTAATAAAATAATACAATTATCCTTGTATTTAACTGCCTGCGTTTAATTATTCACCTAACGTTTTCCAAATATCTTATCTAGAAACATAAATTAATTGAAAATAAATTCTAGTAATCTGAAGAAAATAAATATAATGTAAATTAAAGGAAAATAAAAATAATTTGTCACATTATAAAAATTAAATTAAAAAAGAAGGTGTAATAAATTTGTATTTTAGGTTTTATTATCCCGATGAAGAGGATTTTTCCGAAACAGTTTTGGTTTAGTAAAAGTTCATTGTATAATTTAATTAAAACGTCTAACAACAATGTGTTTGCAATAAACATTTAAAATAAATTTTATTACATCTAATGAGTGCCGTTACATCAATTATGTTAATGTTTAAGAAAATCTCATTTCTAATAGTAAATTTTAATTTTGAATTTCAATTTCATTACCGATAAGCAGGCGTTTATTGAAAAAAGACATTTAATTGCTGGATACATACACACAAAATACATATAAATATAGTTTAATATGCCACTACCTACCTCGCTGGATATATAGAAATACCTGTTCTGAAGTAGGTAGCATTATTTTTATCAATTTACCAACATAGGATCGACATCTAATATTTATTTTGAAAGAAAGTACATACAGTTAAAAATCAAGAGCCTAAGACATTATAAAATAAAAAAGTATCGTGCGAGATGGAGGGAACAACTAACTTACTAACCATCACGCCGTTTCCCCGCAGGGGTAGGCAGAGAGGTTTGTACGCCACACTCTTCTATCCTGGAACACCACTTTTGCTTCGGCTACATTCATACATTTTCTCGTACAAGTTCCACGGTTGTTGCGGCTTTTAACGGGGCCATCCTCAAACACTTGTTGTATCTGGTCGTGCCAGGTCTTTCACGGACGCACTCTATTCCTGTTGCCTTCAACACTCGCCTCATATATTTTCTTAATCATCCTTTCCTTGTTCATACGTTCCACATGACCAAACCGTCTCAGCACTCCTTTCTTTATTCTATCTACCACACTATAGCCAGCATTGCATTCACGTCTAATTTGTTCATTCCTTACTCTATCGACCAAAGATTTTCCACACAAGCGTCTTAGATGACCGCAATTCTACCGCGTTCAGTCTACTTTCATTTCTCTTTTGCCAATTCCAGGCTTCACTTCCACACATTAGGGTTGGCACTAGAACGCCATTATAAAACCGCTAGTCTTGCTTCCTTTGACAGATTCTTATTGGCCATAATTGCATTTAGAGCACCATTAACTTTGCTTCCCGCAGTCACTCTCCTTTCGATATCATTCTCAGCCTTGCCGTCTCTGCCAAACATACTTCCCAAATACACAAACTCGTTCACTTGTTCTAAGCATACATTGTTTACAATTACTTCGCACTTAGTCACTCTTTCGTCTCTCTCGAATACCGTCACGGAATTAAATGCAAACATAATTAAAAATAAATAGATACTCGTCACACGAATGACTAATAAGATGGCATTTTGACGCACGAGGATACCCCGACTTTCGATTGTCGTACATACTCATGTAATGTTGGCTCTAACGACATCTACTTCATAATGTACATAATGGACGTCGTTTATTTAACTTTTAATGGACCGCGGAGTCGTAATCCTATCCGACTTCTCGGAGCTCGAGGCCGCGGATAAATAATTCAGCTTAAGCGAAACACAATGTTTATTTAATTTTAAAAAGGGTCAGGTACATCGATCAGCCAATAAAAAGTAATTTATCGCACGGAAACGCCGGCACAATTAAATTAGGACGAAGCGGCCAAAGTGAAACAGCGGAGCAATAATTAAAGAGGTAAGCTCGTAAAGAAGGGAAAAGGGACTTCGGGGGGGAGAGGGTGGGTGGCTGCGGAACCCAGGGAAAGGGGACGAGTGGAGTCACGAAGCCGTAGAAACTTAACTAATTACGAAACAACACGACGGGAAATAAAATATAAACTTACGAATAATGTGGTTGTGAATTTGACAGGACAAGACAGATCAACATACCTGAAACAAGAAGAATAAAACAATTAAAAACAATATTCAATTTGCACATATAACGTTGCTCAGAAATATTCCAGATCGTTTTGTCGTATTATTTCTTCGAGCCTACTTCCAGTATTGACTAGAAATTGCTTAATTAATAAACCGCAGGCCTCTAAAACTCGTGGGTTGATGATTACGGGCCTGGTGTGATGTTTCAGAGTGATATTCTGCATGAGTGATTTTTTTTATTTTTGCATGCACGCGACGCACATTTATATAACCTGTAAAAATAACTTTCAAAATATTCTTCCAGAATAATAATGTATATATTTTTTTGGTATAGAATTTTTTTTGCAAAGCTTTCGTTTTAGTTCATCTGATTTGTATTAAAATATTTGACAATTCTGTAGCACTCACATTCAAACATTGATGAAATATTTTTTTATTATTATTATTAACAAGCCGTACACCCGTGAAAAATCACGGGACTTAATTTAAGTATATTACTGTACATAATAATAAGCCAGTCACACGTCGAACGTAGGAGGCGAATGGTCCACGTCTTTCAGTCCAGTCCTGCTAGTACAATGTGTAGTAGTTGGTGGTGGCTTTGTCGTTTAGTTGCCGCATTGCCGTTCGCGCGTTCTAGTATTTCTCCAGCAGCGTACAATCGCTTTTTAGCCGTCAATTCCCGATTATTATATAAAGAGAACGTAAATTCGACATTTTTATTGAGCGATGGTTATCCAATAGCGACACTATTTCAAGAACTGTGACAGAGATCAGGTTTTTTAAAACATTACCAAGGCACGATTTTGAAACGCACCGTACGAGCGCAGCGCAAGATGCGGCTAAATGAGAACAGGTACTCGTGGAAAACTACAGTGACCCAACTCCGTAATGTGTATGCAAGTCTATGTATCCGTAATTACGGTAGCATTTATGCGAACAGTAAACAATATAATAATAAATACGATAAGGCCAGTTGGCGCGTAACTGCTATCCGAGTAGTCGGACGATTCGCGGACTCGTTATCCAGACTAAGGTCTTCCTATTGAGCAGGTCCGGCGGCCGATACCTCCGCATGTGTAGCTCAGCCCGCGGTGAGATCAGCTGATGCTCGGATCGGCCGAGTGAGGACTACAAGCGCTGATTTGAATCACGCATGGACGCGAACGTGGGCGTGTCCACTAACCGAGAGTGACGTCTCACTGCTGTCGAGACAATCATCTCGGAACGGAGAATTGCCGTACACTACCACCACCCACTGAATTGCGCAAATGCTTAGTGGCACGTGCCGCACACGATAGGTATAGATTTTTAAATACTTATTTCTTACCTATATACTATTCTATATTTATTTATACCAGTGTGGTTTATACAAAGTTTGTTTTTTGTGTTTAATTTGTAGAACTCCATATTTTTTTAGCGAAATTTAAAAAAATTAAATTTAAATAAATATTATTATTAAGTTCTGCGAATTAATTATTTTTACGTGTTACAGCTGTTTCAGCTTGCAAGGCAATTATCAAACAGTGCTATTATCAAACACTGTTTGATAATGGTCTTACAGGCCGAAACAGCTGTAACACTTTAAAAAAGTTAACCCGCAGAACTTAATAATAATATTTATTAAAATTTAATTTATTTTAAATTTCGCTAAAAATAAAATTTGTTAAGCCTTCACTGCCCGATTTTTCCTTTCTAAATAAAAAATATATTTTTGGTTTTCTATTACTGTTTCTATTACTATTTCTATTTCTATCATGTTTCTTATAAATTTATAGGCTTACGTTTCCTATAAAATCTCAAATTCAGCACATTAAAAATAAGTAATCCTCGGTGACCAGAATAATATTTTTTTTGTATATTGCTGTCATTGCTTTTATACCCCACATATGATACATTGGGTACCGAGTGAATTGAATTTTTCAAAAGGTTTTTATACACATTTTGTTGGTATGTAGCAGATCGTTTACAATGGGCAGTGAAGGGTTAATTATAATATTTTCTCAAATTAATAATGTTCATAGCGTTAACTTTGTGGTTGGACATAATTATTAATTTTAATTAAGAACTTTGTATTAACCACTTGGATTAACCTTACGTCGATCGGTTTCGATGCCACTATATATATATTCGTCAGGACGGGCGCACACTAACTATCCATTACTTATTTTATTAAACAATTTAATTTTTGAACGGGGGCTTGGCTGTAGTTATGGTGGGGGTAATTAATAATTCGGCCCGAATACAGAGTCAATATTTAATGATTTAAAGGTTAAAGTACGCCTTGAAAACGTAATTTGCAGTACAAATTACACTTTTAAAGAGTATTTTAACTATTAATTCATTTAAGTATTGACTCTGTATTCGCGCCGTAGACACCATTTCGGTGTACTGAATGAGAAAAATATTCATCTCCGGACATTTAATGCATTTCAATGAATGAAGTAAGTTTCGCGTGTCCGACACAGGTTACCTAAGCCCCGTGTATTAAATTTGGTTTCGTGTTCGATTAATTCCATATCAGAGGGGAATGATTATTTTTCTAATTTTTTGAAGGAAGCAAACACTTGGTTGTGGATACCAAATAAAATATAAATATATAAATATAAATAAAACTATAACTTAGTTAAACACCACATATATTTATTCTCAAACACAACCGGGTTTCGCTACGAACGTAGCTTCTTCAGGGAGAATCTTAACTACCTAAACATACAAAAGTTATGTGCTTATATACTAGTGTGAAAGCTGAAAGGACGGAGTGCCAATAGTGGGGGTAGGGGGTGGGAGTGCGCAGGGAATATTACTATTAAGAGGGAACATATTTAAAAGTGGACTAAAAGATAAATTTACTTGATTATTAATAATTCATATTAATGGCTTTTCTTATCTCTAATCTAATGCCTCTAATTTATCCTTATTACTCCCTTTCTTTTAACTCGTAGCGAGTGCTTGTCTACTTGTCGTCTTATCTGCTTATCTGACGAAAAAACTTTGGATCGATTTTTAACCCTTTTCCCGTGATCTAATCGAGCTGAAACTTTGCAAGCAGACTCATGGCGACGATCAAGAAGATCTATTAAATTTTCGTTAAAAAAATAAATAATTATAGTATAATTTTGGATTTTTCAAATTTTTAACAGTTTTTTTGGAATCATTACAAAAGTTTGATTACTAGCAA
>JADDOH010003611.1:0-43126 GCA_016648135.1 Agrypnia vestita | reverse complement strand
GTAATAATAATAAGTATATGTGGGGTATAAAAGCAAGGCAGCATCATCCAAAAAAAATAAAAAATGTTTTGAATGCAGTCTCTGAGAATTGCTAATTTAAAATGTACTGAATTCTAGATTTTATGTATCCATCATTTGTATATGTATTTATTTTGTACTTTTGCTTCATATTGTTATAATGCGATATTTTTAAATATCTTTATTTTTTTATACAAGCAAATTATATACTTTCTTAAGATAACAACAATTTTTTTTTCAATATCATTTGAATATAAAAGGGCGTTATAAAAATAGAATGGTTGATTTTCTCACTTTTGAGATAAGCTGAGATAAAACAGCACTTTTCTAGAGATAATCTTAATAATATGGTGGAACTCAATCGAACCCACAACTCGAAAATGAAACAATTTATTATAAAAAATAAATATAAAGCAGCAGAGACTAATCGTAAATCAAACGACACTTTAGTGTGTTAACTGTTAAAGGAACACGCAGTGTTACGAAAAGTACATTTCACCCTAAACACGAGTGCCTAAGGTGGAGAAGATCGTGGGGGTCCTTCTTCAGTTTATAAGGGCTAACTGAAGGTGTTGGTTGATTCATAACCACGCACATGGGTGTCGCATCTTGTATTATATAATAATGCGATAATTTTTTATATATTTTAATTGACATATTTTTTTATGTTTCTTAAAAGTATTACATTACTATTCTTGCAAAAGGGATGTTATATGCGAGAATTTTGATGCTCCGTATACATTCTTGCTGCCGCATTAATGTATATTGTTTTCTATGAATTGATATTTATTGTTTTATTTTTTCTTCGATAATTTATTATATTATTGTATCGCCTATTGTATAAAATTACTATTCCTAATTTTAATTTTATTGAATTGTTTTATTTTCTCTTTTAATCCTATATTTTTGTCTATCTTTATGTTGTTCTTGTTTATATTTTTAAATAATTAATGTTTAGATTCGTCTATTGTTTATCCATGTTGTACAAATTTTAAAATAAAAGGCTTTAAAGCTGTTTATATATATGTTAAATAAAAAATAACTCGTATTTAATATTTTCAATTGGTTGACGAATCAAACTAAAAAATAGTGATAAATCAAAGTTTTCGAACTAAATTATGTGAAAAAGAAAACTCATTCATTGTATACATAATTAATTTCTGTCCATACTAATGATAATAATTACATAAACCCCCAACAAGCCCTGCCAATGCCGGCCAATGTCCGCCTACCTGCGCCAAAAACCCCTGTACACATTGGGCCAACCTCAGCCAATGTGTACAGGGACCTTTAAGATCTTCAACAACAACGTTAGCACAATTCGTATACTATATTCTACCCATCAATTGAACTCCAAATGAAAAAAGAGTTTAATTAAAACTTATCTTAATAATTACTATCGTAGAAAACCGCTCTTTCTCAATTAATAGATAATTGCCGCATTCCTCTAAACAATTTAGTCAGTCATACGCCAGACATAAATTTTATATTACAAAACGTACTGCTTTGTACTTTCACGTACAATAAATATTTTTATCTTTTAAAACCACGCAGTATTAAAAAAATTATGGTTTTTCATTTTCGTCAAGACATAAAAATCTGACTTTTCAACTCTTTACCAAAAATCTTTTACATATATATATTAAAAATGTTCTCTCTAATATAAATTACAATGTAACACTTCATATTACATGTCGTTCATCTTCATCATGTTGAAAATATGTTTTTTTCCCTATCCTCTTATCTTAAGAGAAAAATATTTTTTTCTGACAGTCGGAAATGGAGATGGGAAGGGAGAGGAGTAAATAAATTTTTAAACATCGTAGGGTATATTGTTCCAATACAGTAGTAAATAAAAGATTTTCTTGAAAGAATTTAATGTTTAAAACCAAAGTTTTGTTATTTTTAAATTTAAAACAAATTTATGATATTTACGCGATACAAATCGTAAACCATTGAGAATGAACAGATTTCGTAGAAGTATTAGAGAGAAGCTAAAGATCGTTATGTTTTAATTACTCATATTTATTATAATTCTTATGCATTTACGTATTGCACTTGGGACAGTCTTCTTTACACACGCATGTCTTGTCACTTTCGCTCTTTTTTAAGAATCCCTTCTTGCACATGCAGCCTGCAGGCTTGCTCGGAGCTCCGCAACACTCGAACTCATGATGCTGACAAGTGCCTCCGGGACATGCGTTTGCATTCTCAACGAACTCTGAATTGGGATCCGTACAGCCTGATTTGGAAAATAATTCATAACAATTAAAGACCATAGCAATTATAGCATTACATAAATATAAGCTCAAATATAAATATGGTTGTAAACACGAATGAAAAATTAGTTATATTTATTTCAAGTCCACTATTATGTCCCATACATGTGGAGTTATTAATCAGTTTATGATTTTTATATTAATTATCTCGAAAAAAATAAGGATTTATAATATATATCTGAAATCTCAGCTCAACTTAATCTTACTCCCTATGGATTGAATTTTATGAAATAAATAAATGAAAATCATGATAGTTGTGAATAATTTTTGATTTAATTTAACAAAATATTAATTAATCATCAATAAATTAAATTTCGAAACCACACTGTTTTAATAACGAGCAGGAAATTTAATAAAAATTCTCATATGCAGGGTTATTTGGAAAACATTAATAGTAATGTAGGACTATATTCCTGCTTTAATTATGAGTCGCAAATGTTCAAGCAACCATGATCTGTTTAATGTCAGTAGTTATGGAGATATGCGACATCAAAGTTTCCATTTTTTTTCAATATTTCTTACTTATTTTTTGTAAAACGTTAGACTATTATTACAGTAACTTACATCGATTATGAAAAATTCATTCCTTTTAATACAAGTCAAATAAAATAATAAAAACATTCCAATTCCAATTGAAATTTCTGCAAGATTTATATCATTTTATTAAACTTGTATTGAAACGTGTAAATTTTTCTTAATCTATATAAGTTATTGTAATGATAGTTCAATGTTTTATAAAAAATAAGTCAGAAATATTGAAAAAATGCAAACTTTGATATTACATATATAAAAAACCATGATCCGATAATGGTCATTGTTGCTTGAACATTTTCGACTCATAATCAAGGTAGGAATATAGTCCTGCGAAGTTTATAATGTTCTCCAAATAACCGTGTACATACAATTGAGTTTGTTTATTTATTTCAACTGTTTTCTAAAATAATCATAGTCTTCGTCAGGTCGATAAAAAAATATTCAACATTTTTAAATTCTTACACATTGCTTACTGTTAAAAAATTTATAAAAATAAACATGGTCCTACGATACATTCTGTAGTGGACATAAGTGTGGATACTTTTCGAAATTTCTTATAACTTGTCGCTTGACTGAAAAAACAACATTCTTGTTAAACAACCCTTTAGTTTTTTTCATTTTCCTTGTGCTATATTCTATTAATAAACATGCTATAAAATGATTGAACATACTAAATCCTATTTGAAAAAAATTAAAGCAAATGGCTCGAAAACAGCTTAATTTCTGGAAAAATGTTTTTGAGTTGAGGCAACACTACAATGTAACATGTCAAATCTAAACCAATCATAGACTAAGTAAAATTGCCACAGGCTTCAGTCGAGATATTTTTAGATGCAACATGATTAGTTTAATAATTGTGTCAGCAATTTCTCAAAGAAGATAAGGTTGCCTTTTGCGCATGTTGAAGTGCTGTCAGATTGATTTTAGTTCTTATACTATTGAAATTGGCTTCTGTGATACCGAAACGACGATTGTTTCATGAAGAAGGCTACAAATATGAAAAATTTTCAATAATATTGGGAGGAGAAAGTACCAAATTATGGAGTATGAAAGGTTTGCCAACGCTACAAGGTCACCAAAGTTCAAAATTGCCCCAAAATCTAGCCAAATCCCGTAAGTTATGCAACAAAATGGACGAAGTAATGTTCAGACTTGCGCTGCTGGACTATCGTCAAGCATCTAAAGATGTTAACACGGTCATTAAAGCTGCTGAACTTGATATTACTGATAGAATAATTGAGACAAAATTATTCAGGAATGAATCAAAAGCAAGAATATCTCCAAAAAAGCATTCAATTAACACGAAACGGAGACAAAAATAGCTGCAACATATAAGGAGTGAACCTCAGAAGATCGGGCAAAAGCGATATGGAGCAATTAGACCAAAATTTACATTTTTGGGAATGATGGAAACAGATTTGTTCGTCGTCGTCAAGTCGATAATATTATACCAGAATAGACCACTGCAACAGTGAAACATCATCTGATTGTAATGGGATGGGCTTGTATGACAAAATATGGTTTTGGACGCCTGGGAATGGTAGAAGGCATAATTATGGCTAGAAGATACCAGGATCTTATTCAATGATTTATTCAAGGATGACCATGGTAGAAGCATTTTCCAGCCACACAACCAAACGAGCATGAAATGATTACAGGACCACCGAATTGATATTCTTCCTTGGCCAGATTAGTCAGGAATCCTATCAAAAATTTCTGGTCAAGACTGAAAATATAAATAAAAGAGAATTAATTGGAGTCATTATTCTAGCATGGTTTCATGTCATCACACCTGAAGGTTAGCGACATTTGGTGGACTCAATGTCTTGAAGGATTGAGTAAGTAATTAAACCAGAAGGATTTTCGAAGAAATATTAACTTTCAATGTTAATGTTAAATATTTTGCAATATCTTTATAATTAATAAATAATGCGTTATGTTTAAATAATTTTGGCATATATGTTATATCCAGCATTTATATTATTTCTTTACAAAAATATATGTGTATAAATATAAAATATACAGTATAATAAGTTTTCAAATTAATTAGCTAATATAATTACATTTAAATCCTAAGATATTTTTAAAATGGATGAACGAATACCGCGAATAAGAAAATTACAAAAAGTGCCCACATTTAATCCACAACTGTACATATGTAATATTATTTTGATGATCAATATCATGACTTACATTTCTCCTGTCGTACGCACTCCTTTTTGTTGTTTCTCACGTACCCAGGAATACATTTGCAACCAGGTTTACATTTCTTAGGGTGACCAGGCTTATTTCCCTGGAAAATATCCAGACAGGATACCTCGGGTGGGCAGGAAGGTGGACACCCATCATATTTTTGAGCAAATCCGCACATGGGGATAGCTGAAAATGTAGTAGGTACGTTTACTGGCTTCACAGAATTGGAGTAAAAAAAAAGGAATATACAGAATTGATTAAGTGAAGAAAGGACAAGAATGTTCTTAGGTTTTCACGGCCACTCAGAATCTTCTGGTTTGTGTCTTCTGGGGTATTATGCCGTGTTATTGCGACCTTTCTGGCCGACGTTTCGGATCCCATTGCAGGGTCCATCATCAGGGCTGATGTGTTATTGTGAGTGTTGGTGTTGTGGTTAAGTATTGGCTAACAATACCGTGTCGAAAGCTTGGTGTTTCTGTGTTTATATGTTACGTGGCAATACCATGTCGTAGTCATGTGTTATCTTGTATTGTGTGTATTTTTCATCTATTGTCTGATCACTATCTCTACGGGAACTGCGACGAGATTGACACCTCAATTCGCTACATAAGAACCTGAGATTTACCATGGAGGTCGAGAGAGACAACGTACTGCCTTTTTTTGATGTGGAAATAAAAAAGAAAGCCGATGAAAGTTTCGGAGACAGAGTCTATAGGAAACCCACCCACACGAACCGCTATCTACATGCAAATTCCCACTGGTCTTTGGAATTCTCGAGAAGATTCCTTCCTAGGTTCTAGGAGAAGGTTCCCGTCGCTTTTAGGCTATTCCAGGCATCTCCCGAATGTTGTAAATAACTCTAGAGTACTTTCAACTATTCAAAAACCTTCCATAGTGTTGTTCCAAAGTGACATACTTTGGAACAACACTATGGAACACTTGCAGGGGATTCGGACAGTGCGCAATTCCTTCTGCTCACCATTTCGTTGCAATATAATAATTTCGTTGTCTGTCTGTAAATTGATAGAAACACACTGGAATTATAGTTACAATACTGATGAGGCGCGGGCGTCTGAGTGTGACACGTCAATCAGCGTGCGGCTCAGGCAACATGTAAAGGTCGCTCCACCAAATTACACGATTGTGACATTTTCATATTATTATTTTTATTTATTTAATTTTAGGCTTAAGTTATAAAAGTTAATTTAAAGAACAAGTGGTTTTGTATTCATTAATTTTCAGCTTCAAAATCCTTCAATCATTATGTCCCGTGATATTTCACGGGAGTACGGCTAGTAGTAGAGTAGTAAGTAATATAAAAGTAAGCAGAAAGTGGTAAAGAAAATATATAAGTTGTAGCATCAGGAACATATGGCATTCGCAAAAGATCTGGTAAGATTCGATAAACCAGATAGATATTGGAGGATGGGGTCCTATTAAATCTTATTTCCAATCTTATTTCTTATTTATATAAATGAAATTACCAAACTTCCCATCAAAGGAAACATAATTAGTTTTGCTGACGATACCGTCTTATTATTCCATGAAAAAGACTGGATGGATACACACAAAGCGGCTGAACATGGACTCACAGTACTTCAAAATTGGCTAAGGATGAACTCGCTTACTCTTAATATAAATAAAACAAAATACCTAGCTTTCTCAATAAACTCAAGAGGACAACCTGGTAAAGAATACTCTCTTAAATTACATGAATGCAAAAACCAACAATTTCAGTGCTCTTGCTCCACCATCACGAAGGCAAAAAACATTAAATATCTTGGAGTAAAAATAGATAAAAAATCTTCGATGGAACTCTCACATTAATGGAAACATTAAAAAGCTCACAAAACTTATATATTTCTTTAAAAACATAAGCAATATACTCTCTAAGGAAGATATTAAAAAAAGTTTACTTTGCCTTATGTCATTCTCAGATTGAGTATGGAATCTTAGCGTGGGATCTGCTACAACAAACTATATCAACCATTTAAATATATCGCAAAAGAGCATTATAAAAACCATTTTAAAATTTCCAATCAGAACGCCCTCAAAAGAGATCTTTAAATATTTTGACGTACCGTACATAAAACAAATATATGCCAAGAGTAATTCTGTTCCACCAATTTAAAGACACAAAACAAAACAATAGAACACTGGCATATAATACGAGAGGCAGTAAAATGGTAAATAAAAATATACCAACTTACAACACAACTTTTGGCCAAAGAAGCTATAACTATTTTGCAAAAAAACTTGAAAAGTTTGAAGAGTTCAAAAAAAAAGATAAAAGCATGGCTAAAACAAGTCGAGCAGATAAATTAGAAGGAGTATTGAAAACTACGCAGTAATTTAAAAATAGAAAATAAATAAGTATAAACTAGTCCGCCTCAGCACAGGAACCCCTAGTGAGGAGGACTAAGAACAATAATATCAACAATATCATTATACATACATACTATTATATTAAACGTGTACAAATTGTATCTAAATAGAACTTATAAAAAAATAATAAAAAATTGTTTTTGTTAATGTCTATACTTCCAATTTAAATTTTTAGTATGCATTGTATCCTGATGAAGGAGCCTTTGGCTCTGATGTATTACTGTGAAGACTTACGGCAATCTTTGGGTAAGATACATCTATCAAATTTATCCCTGACGTATCCTTCCTCACAGAAACATCCTACGACACAATTCTTTGTGCAGCGAAGTGGAGCATCGTCTTTATTTTCACAGGTTAAGGGACAAGCTGTTCCACATGTTTTAAATACTTCATTTTTTCCTGGGCACTTTTTAGCTGGAAAGACAAACACAATTCAAATAAAATAATTTGGAAATCGAAAAATTTACAAAATCTAATATTATTACTAAAAACATTTCGATTATTTATGAATTTTACGTAATACCTTGCAAATTAAATGTAGAAGTATAAGTCTCACAAAGAGTGATAGTGATGAAGGGACGTGAACACTACTACTAAAGTGAAGAATGAAAAAATTCCAATCTGTTCGAAGCGAAATAGGTAGAATTGCATTAGTATCAATTAGATTATTTTCATGAGTGATGTGGAATATAGAAGTAAGCAACAGGTGGTAAAGAAAATATGTAGAGTTGTAGGCATCAGAAAAAAAAAGAGGGTATCCGCATGAGACCTGGCAAGATCCGTTACACAAGATATTGGAGGACGGGCCTGATGGATGCTTCAACAATAGACCAAGAATAGACCAGTGTGTCTGAGAACTTCTACGAGAGTCAACGAGGCAAGATTGGTATGGCATGACAAAAGAGCGTAGCAGTTAATTTTTAGTGCCTACTCAAAGGAGAAATCGTTGTGATGATAATGAATTATTTAATATAAGCCATTTATTATCGAACATAATAATTTCGTTGTCTGTCCGTCTGTCTATCCATCTGTCTGTATGTCCGTCCATAACATCGTGTAACGTCCGTAATTTCATTCTTATTCACGGCTAAGAAAAACAAAATAAATGGCCAGCAAACCCGAACCGGCCAGTTAACGCATGTTGCTACTGCCGCCTCTCCGTAGACTGACAATATACTATAAATATATACTAGGGCTTAGCAAAGATGCGAATTATTTAATATTCCGCCTAGTACAACCGCTATATTTTAAAATAGTACGATTAACTGCCTGCAGGGAAAAGATAAAAAAATGTTCAAATATTTTTACACAAGTCGTTATTAGTATTTCATGGGTGTCGGCTAAAAATAAATAATTACTTAATCTTTAGAAAGCGGCATGTAAAAGTACCGTCATTTTTAACGAGTTATAGCTAGTGAATATTTAAAAAATATTTAAAAATGTATTACTGTGGAGACTTACGGCAATCTTTGGGTAATACGCATCTATCAAATTTATCCCTAACATATCCTTTCTCACAGAAACATCCTACAACACAGTTCGCTGTACAAGCACTTGGAGGATTATCTTTATTTTCACAAGTTAAAGGACATGCTGTTCCACATGTTTTAAATACTTCATTTGTTCCAAAGCACTTTTTAGCTGAAAAGACATAATTTAAAAATAAATTTGAAACGGAAACATTTTCAGAGTCAAAGGTTTTTACTGAAAAACAAAAAACATATTTTGATTATACATGAATTTTACATAATATCTTTGATTAAATTAAATATAAAGGTATTATTTTAGATTGAAAATTAATTTTGGCAGCAAATTTCGAATATGTTTTAAGAAAAAAATTTTTTTGCAAGGATGAGAAAAAAAATTCACTAAAAATTTTTCAGAGTTAATAAAGAAAACTATAATTACTCCTACGGCCAGTATGTAATATAAAAATAAGCAGAAAGTGATAAAAAAAATATATGAGTTGTAGCATCAGGAACATATGGCATCCGCAAAAGATCCGCTAAGATCCGATTAACCAGATATTGGAGGATGGTCTTGTTAAATGTTTTAACAATAGACCATTGTGCATGAGAATATGTATGAAAATTTACGAGCAAGATTGTTGTGCCGTGACAATAGAGCGCGACAGTCTGTTTTCTCTGCCTACCTCTGCGAGAAATCGTTGAGATGGTAGTTAAGAAGGCCCGTTTATTATGAATATTTAAAAATTTATTGTGAGACTTACGGCAATCTTTGGGTAAGATGCATCTATCAAATTTATCCCTGACGTATCCTTCCTCACAGAAACATCCTATAACACAATTCTTTGTGCAGCCAAGTGGAGCGTCATCTTTATTTTCACAAGTTAAAGGACATGCTGTTCCACATGTTTTAAATACTTCATTTTTTCCTGTGCACTTTTTAGCTGCAAAGGCAAACATCTTTTAAACAAAACAAAGTGGAAAGGGAAACATTTGCAATCTAATTTTAATATCAAGAACATACATTACTATGATTATTGATGATATTTTCATAATATATTGACAACTAGACGCAGACGGATAATTTTCATAGTGTGATGGCGATGGGACACGAACATGATTTAATTTTTTGAAGTTATCTTCTTTTGGTGCATTCAGGGTAATATTTTCAAAAATATACTATGTATATATATATATAATATATACATATATACCATTAATTTATTCTAAAATATATATTTTGTTTGTTCATTTATGTATACACTTTTTACTCTAAATTACTTTACTTTATTTTTCTTTTATTCTTCTAATGACGTAACCATGAAATTAAATATTTAAATGGAGTCTCAATGAATGGAATGGCTACTTACCTCAGAACAGGTATTTTTATGTACCTAGCGAGGTAGGTAACGATAAAGGCCTGCATACAAAAATTGTATATTGTATTTGTTGCTATCTTAAATTAATTAATAAATTCTGTAAATATTCTTAACATTAATTATATTTTGATGCAAGCTGTTATAAAAGTTATTGAACTAATAAACGCCGATTTATCGGCACTGAAACTGAAAAAACTGAAAACTCATGGTGGCTATCTCGTCTAGTCGCAATCTTGCGATCCGGACGTTCGGGGTTCTCACTCCAGCTTTATTTTTTTATCTTTGTTTTTTTAAAACGCACAACGTTTTTGATAAAGAACAACGTCTCTATAAGAATAAAATATTGAATTCTTGTCAGCTGTCAGATTCTGTTTACATGAGAGTTTACACGAATGTTTCAAACGTTTTTTATGAGAGTTTTTGTTTGTAGAAGTATAACTTCTACTGCGCGTACATGAGTACACGCACTATTCTATTTTTTAATTAGACAAATCAATTCGTGGTCTAATATTTATAAAATTTGGACATGTACAATATTTGTATAGGACTGAAGTATGTCGTTAGGGTACAGTAATGTCTCAATGTATTGTAACAAAATGGTAAGCAGAAAGAGTTGAGCAGTCTCCCTTCCGACTTATGGACCGACCCTTCCGACCCTATGGAATGCTTTAGAAGAGCATACAGCACTCTCAATACAAGAAAGGTATAGAAACGTATGGCGTTTATAAAGCAGCACAACGTTGCGCAATAGCGTTTTGTTTTCACATTTCTATCGGTGCGAAATAGGCCATGGACGACGGCCGGTGTGGTCTGCATCAAGCAAAGTATCTTAGTTGTGAATTAAATAAATGCCACTACTACGTGCGAGAATTGGATGGAATGTTTTATAAAGTGATAAATAAAGTGTTTTTAGCCATAATAAAGTGTTCACAGATGAGTGATAAATTGCTAAATAATGTGATTTTAAGAATAGTGTATTAATTTACTTTGTGGTAAGTGACTTTGTCAATTTAATAAAATAATTAATCACTAATTAAAAAAATCGCTAATCAGTTTTCATTTGTCTCCCGCAGCCACGATATGTGACAGTTTGTAAAAATATGCAAAACTTATCCCAAATTAATATTAACAAAATATAATGTGTAATTAATATTAGCGAGAAGTTTATATGAATTGGTCAGTTTTCAATCAATCGTGATAATTAAGCATAATATATTATTGTAATCAAATAAGTTCTCTTTAACTTATATTACTAATTCAAATATTTTACGTACGGTAATCTGTTTTGAAAAAGAAAAAAAAAACTAAAAAATATATCTCTAACGAGCCCTTTACGAAACATTACTCATTATATATATTATGACAGAAATAGTATACCTACTGCTGCAGTAGTTGATGTGGGGGACCATTATTGTGTTATATATTTTTGCATGAAACTATTTTAATATATCTTGTGATTCTTCCCAAGAGTGAAATTCGTTTTGCTATTTTTTGTTACATAATTAGTGTTCAATGAAAAGTTTAATTTATTATCTTTAATTATTCCTAAGTATTTTACATCAGTTGTTTCTTTGATTGCTTTTCCACCGATAATTATTGTTGGTGCATCTGGTATTCTCTTATTTCCTATTCATTCATTACTTTTCGTACTTTCATTACTTTTGTTTTGTTGATATTTAATTTCAATTTATTTATTTTCAGCCATATTGATATTTGATTAATCAATTATCAATATGGCTGAAAATAAATAAATTGAAATCAAATTAAGGTCATGTTTTAGTTTGTAAATTATTTATATGTAATTGTCTCCTGATATGTATACTAGCGCATCATCTGCGAATAGTCGAATTTTTCAATATTTAAGTATTTTCACTTTATCATTAATGTTAATTATGAATAATATTAGCCCTAAACTGAGCCTTGTGGGACACCTAATGGTATAAGAATTGGGTCAGATACTATATCACCAACTTTTGTAGTTTAATATCTATTATTTAAGTAGTTTGTAAACCATTTCAAAGCTTTTTTTTCTGTTCTAATTCTAGTCAATTTTTGCAATATAATTTCTTGATCTATAGTTTCAAACGCTCTTTTGAAATCTAGAAATACAGCAATGACAAATGTGTTTTTATCGGTATCGGAATGTTTTTATCCTCTTTCCAATCTTCCAGTACTAAATTTAGAGTCATTTCACGAGAATGTTTACTTCTAAATCCACACTGTTCCTCACATAGTATATTCTCACTTTCTAAATAGTAAACAAGCTGTTATTTTATAGTATATTCTAGTATCTGTTCATACTTTGGAAGCGTATTTACCTTAAACCAACAAATAATGACATTTAGACAAATAATAAAATTGAATGTACTTTTATTTATATATAAAATTGTTAAGGGACACAACAATACATTAGAATTATTAAGAAAAATAAGAAAAAACCGACAGGAACATGACCATTGTACAAGAAGAAAAAATGAAATAAGATTGCCATTCAGAAAGAAAAAAAAAGATCGCAAACATCTGTGATGTACAGTGGGATGATGTTGTAAGTGAGTCTGCCAGGGGATATTAGGGACGAAAAAAATATGAAAATTTTTAAGAAGAAACTAAGAAAGTTCGTGATACGTGCTTTTGATTAGAAATTTGATATACTGATATTTTACATTGTATATATTAGGAAATATAAAACTATTTTAAGAATAAAAAAAATATGAGAAAACTTACGGCATTTATCGGGTGAGATGCAATCATTAAATTTATCCCTGACATATCCGTCCGCACAGAAACATCCTATTACACATTGCTCTGTACAGAAACTTGGAGGATTATCTTTATTTTCACAAGTTAAAGGACATGCTGTTCCACATGTTTCAAATACTTCATTTTCTCTTGTGCACTTTTTGGCTGAAAACATAAACATTATTCAAATAAAACAAAATTGAAACAGATATATTTGTAGAGTCAATTTTTATTACTGAAAAATAAAAAAACATATTTCGATTATTTGATTTATACATAATATCTCGGCAAATAGATGCAGAAGTATAATTCTCACACCGTGCGATAGTGATGAAGAAATACGATTTTTTTATTTTAAAAAATTATAGAAAAATAAAATCATTTCATGTTCTAATATTTTTTATGGACAGTACGATGGTTGATTGTAATGAAGTTGTGAGGCACAATAATATTTCACAAAAACATATGTAAAAAATGCCAAGAATTGAGGTAAATTAATAAAAATGTATATTTAATATTAGTGAAAAGTTTATATGAATTTTTCAAAACCTAATAATTAAACGTTATCAATTTATGTTCACAAATATATTACCTTCGGTAATTTCTTTTACAATCGAAGAAGAATATAATCTATTCAGGAACACATTCGTATTTGTGAAGTTGTAATTTTTCAGAACAAAGTTCTGTGAAATATTTTTAATAACCAAATTAATTAATCAATTAGAAAGACGTACAGAAAAATCTAATTCACGAAAAAATATTTGGCTACTACCGGGATTCGAACTCGGGTCACCTCCTCTCCGGGGACGGTGCTCTGACCACTAAGCACATAGAAGCCTTGTACATTTCCATGGATATACCGACCTTATATGTAAACATTTTTTATTAATTGATTAATTTTTATTTTTGCCCATTGAGCAATCCACTTTTTGATACGATAGTTCAAATTAATTTGAAATGCTACCGATAGATGGACGCTAGAATTAATTAATTAATTCATTTTTATTTGAACACACATTTGATACAACTATTTTAAATATTTTTAATATAGTTGTATCAAATGTTTTTTCGTGAATTAGATTTTTCTGTATGTCTTTCTAATTGATTAATTAATTTGGTTATTAAGAATATAATCGTTAAAAATATAAAATAAATACAATATATATTAATATATATATAACAATATATATATATATATTTTTTTTACACTTATACATAAAAAAGCAACAAATATGCTAAAATATTACAGTTTATCTCCACAGTGTTGATCATTAAAAATTTTGTCACAATATATTTTTATCAACACATAGAATCGCTAGATTATATTATTGTATTGCATCACAGATCTATACTTATAAAATTCAATGTCTGTCTGTCTGTCTGTTCTTTATACAAATCCACACCGTTTGTCCGATTCGATTCAAATTTTACATACTTATGCTTTAGGAACCGGCGGGTAACATAGGCTATATTTCCCTCCTATCCTAATACACCTTCCCCTCCCCCTGACATATTTTCGATGCAAATCTGTACCGTTTGACCGATCGGAGTCAAAATTTGGAAATTTATTCACTAGGACTCGGCGGGAAACGTAAGCAACATTTCCCCCCTATCCTCATACCCCTTCCCCTCCCCATGAAATATTTTCGATGCAAATCTGTACTGTTTGAACGATTGGACTAAAAATTTGGAAACTTATTCTTAAGGACTCGGCGGGTAACAACGGCAACAATTCCCCCCTATTCTCATACCCCCTTCCCCTCCCCTGACATATTTTTCGATGCAAATCTGTACCACTTGACCGATTGGACTCAAAATTTGGAAACTTATCCATTAGGACTCGACGGGTAACATATGCGACATTTCCCTCCTATTCTTTTAACCCTTCCCCACCCCTGATATATTTTTGATGCAAATGTATACCGTTCGAATCGATCTTCGATCGAATCTTCGTTTACCCTCACAAATGTATCTTAAACTCAATTCTTAACCCGTGCAACGCCGGTTATGAACAGCTAGTATATCATAAGCATTTTAAAGCACAGAATCTGTGTAAAAATCTGTAAAATAAAGCATGAAGACTTACGGCAATCTTTGGGCAAGATGCATCTATCAAATATATCCCTGACATATCCGTCCGCACAGAAACATCCTATTACACATTGCTCTGTACAGAAACTTGGAGGATTATCTTTATTTTCACAAGTTAAAGGACATGCTGTTCCACAAGTTTTAAATACTTCATTTTCTCTTGTACACTTTTTGGCTGAAAACATAAACATTATTCAAAGAAAACAAAATGGAAACAGAAATATTAGTCAAATTTTATTACTGAAAAACAAAAAAATATAGTTATTTTGATTATTTGATATTTACATAATATCTTGACAAATAGATGCAGAAGTATAATTCTCACAACGTGCGACAGTGATGAAGAAATATGTACATTTTGGTATTTTAAAAAATTATAGACAAATTAAATCATTTCATGTTCTAATATTTTTACAGTACAGTGCGTTGGTTGACTGTTATGAAGTTGTGGGGAACAATAATATTCCAATATGTGTAAAAAATGTCAAGAATTGAGGTTAACTAATTAATATATGTATAATATACTAATTGATATATTATATATAAATTAGTCAAAACTTGATTATTAAACGTAATCCATTTATATTCAAGTTGGGTCTGTCTAGTAGCTTCATTGTTATTACAAATAATTACGTTCGGTAATTTGCTTTGCAATCGAAGAAAAATATAATGTAAATACAACATAGATAAATAAACAAATTTACAAATGACAAATAAATATTAAATAATACACATATAAATTTTAAAAAGCGACAAAAATGCTAAAATACTACAGTTCATCTCCATACTGTTGATTATTAAAATGTTTGTCACAATATATTTTTATCAACACATACAATCATTAGATTACATTATTTTTTTGCAACACAGATTTATCATAAGCATTTTTAGCAGGATGCGCTGATTAAGAAATAAAAGGGGAGGTTTTAAAAAGCGTGCAACATTCAAGCGTTTAGTAACAATATATGTAGTATAATGAAGTACTTACGTTTGCAATTGGGTGCCACTAAATTAAATAAAATCTCCTATATTTAATTAATTTTTGCAATTCACCATCTTAGCAGAAAATGCGTAAATGCGAATTCATTCCGTATGTTAAGTTGTTATTTTTTAAATAAAATAAATAACATAAATGTAACAGTTTTGAGAAAAAATACGTTCTCTTTGGATTGGAATATATATTTAACCATATCAAGTTGCAATAATTACCCAGTGTCCAGGTGTCCAAATTTTCTGATTTTATCTTATGTCTTACAACAAAATAATGAGTAAGATAAAAACAGCTAAATATGAAAGATGAAAGGAGATCGAAATAGATGTTTCAACAAATAAGTAGTTTAATATCATAAACCTTATTTGTTTGATTATATATTTTATTTACCTTATATATTTGACCTTATATATTAAACCTTAGATATTTAAAATGTTTGTTTGATTTGATATGATTATCATATCATCTCGGATTCTACACGGCTTAGACCAAGACTTGCGCTAACAGGATTCCTGCGAGGCATCGGACCTTCCCGTGTGAAATGTAATATTAATGTGATAAATTCATTGTCTTGCCGGAATTAAGCTGTAATTACTACATTAAATAATAAAACACAGATTTAAAAAAAGTGTGACACGCAATCAGCGCGCACACGCACAGCAGACACGCAAGGTCCGCCCTACAGGGTCTTGACTTTTTCATATTATTGTTTTATTGTATTTATTTTAGGTTCGAACGGATAAATTTACTTTAAAAAAACAAACCGTTTTCTATTCATGAATTTTCAGCTTCAAAATTCTATAATTTTTATATCCCTTGATTTTTCACCGGTGTACCGACTAGTGTGCAACATTAAATCCAATTTATTGGTACACATCAGATTTTAAATCCAATCCATGTACACACACGCTATGATCTTTTATATTTGACTGACTAAACATATTTTTTTATTACAATTTCTAGAGTTTTTATTTATTTTCAGCTATATAAAAGTTATGACACCATTATTGTAAAATTAATAAACTTTATGTTAGAACCTTTTATATATCATTTTAATTAATTTTATAGATGTCAGTTAGTACTTTAGGAATTTGGATAAATAAAAAAATAGAAACATATTATACTTGTAAATATTGTCCTTCATAGATTCTTGAAATCATTAGCATATTAAATAGAACTTGTAAATTTGCGTAATGAATTAAGATTTCTTAGCATTTAAATAATAAAATGAATTTAAAATTAGAAATTGTATCAAATATTAATAACTTTTAATAAAATTGACTGAGTGATCAGGTTGCAAAAACTGAGCTCTATAATCAAAAGACATTAAAATAATCATATTGTAGATCTAATAGGGTTTTTAAATATATTTTAAAATTTTAGAAAATTAAAAAAATGTGTACCCCGGCTCACCCCTCTTCCATTATAATATATTAACGTTAAGAAAGATGATGAACATCATCTTCACCGTCAGAAGGAGAAAAGAAAAGCGAGAAATTTCTTAATTTTTCTCACATAGATCGTCAATATAACGGCTTTCTAAGACAACTAAAAAAATATTCTTTAACCATATCATATATATAGAAAATGAAATTGAAAAAAGTATATTGAAACAATTAAATGATATTAAAATTCACCTGCGTAAATAATTGTTCGTACTAAAATTAAGAAATACGGCCGGCAGCTCACTTGTGCAAACACACAATATCATAAATCAAAACAATTATATTGATTTTAATG
This sequence comes from Agrypnia vestita, assembly GCA_016648135.1. Classification (NCBI taxonomy): domain Eukaryota; kingdom Metazoa; phylum Arthropoda; class Insecta; order Trichoptera; family Phryganeidae; genus Agrypnia; species Agrypnia vestita. Next base: position 25,311 of record JADDOH010003611.1, on the reverse strand, counting down.
TCACATGATTACATGGGTCATTATGTTGTGAAAAAACAAAAAGAATTTCATTGGTGACATTCATTCAAAGTGGCATTATTAATTGCGGTTGATAACCGTTATTTTTTATTTGAAACTAGCTGGTCCTACCCGGCGTTGCACGGGTTAAGTTTGTAATCCATTATTTTGCAACCTAAAAAACAATGTAGGGTGGAATGGATGGGAAGTCCAGGAGGGCAATATGGACTATGCTTACCGCCAGGTCCTAAATAATATATATGCGAAACTCAGTAGAACAGTACAGATTTGCATTGAAATTAAATCAGGGGGAGGAGGATGGAAATGTAAATGCAAACGGCGTAGATTTGTACAGACAATATATCAGTGGAGGAGTGGGATAAGGGGTGAAGATGAAATGTCACCTATGTTACGCGCCGACTCCTAAAGAAGAAGCATGCAAAATATGGGTCAGATCGGTCAAACGATACAGATTTACATGGAAAATATATCAGGGGGAGGGGTAAAGCAGGAGAAGGGAAATGTTACTTACGTTATCCGCTGGGTTCTAAAAAATAAGTATACAAAATTTGAATGAAATCGATGGAATGGTACAAATTTGCATGAAAAATATTTCAGGGGAGGGGGAGGGGCAAATATCACCTAGTTATTCGCCGGGTTCTAAAGAATGGTGGTAAAGAATGGAAGAAAAGAGGGTTCCTAAGACTATGTGTCAAAATTTGTGTCAGATCGGTCGAACCGTAGAGATTTGTATGGAAAATATATCAGGGGAGGGGTAGGGGGGAAATGTCGCTTATGTAACCTGCCGGGTATGTAAAATTTGGGTCTGATTGGATAAACGATTAAAAAAATATATTTGAAAGCATGATGATGGAAATGACGTTGCAGGCCGAAAAAAGTCGCGTTTATTGAATAAGCTGTTCAAACAACACAACGTGATATTTATACAGCTTATTAACCTACAAACTACTTGAGCAAAAATATTTTCTGCTTTATAATTTTGATATGGGTATACCTACCTACGTATTGTAGATACAATTGTAACAATTGAAACATTTTTTTTAATTAAAAAAAATCTTAAATAAACCCCTCCAGGCCTACTTTTCTGGAGGCTCATACGTCACGAGCGCATAAATTATTTAATAAATGAATTTTTAAGTGGTTTTATGTATTATAATTTTTAATATATTACAAATAATTCTAAATTGTCTGCGCTAGCCATAATTATATGAGTGGATGTGCACGTAACATTAGTAATGCTTAACCTGTCGAGTGAGGCATAGATACTGGACATAAAAAATCGGGGCCTAATTTTTCTAAAATTACCGAAAGATTTTTTTTTTCTTCAAATGTACAAAGTTAATTTATATAAATTAGATTTATTTTTTAATTACGTATTCAGTAACGGACATCCCACTTTCCTAAATGTAATTTTGCTGAAGTGCTTGCTTGCTGAAGAGATTGATATATTCTGATGAGGTTTATTGCTCAGATTTAATTAGTAATAAGTACATTTTTCGACTTCCAGGTATAATATTATGATGATCACTTCATCCCACAAGTTTTGCAAAAAATATTTTTAAAGCTTAATGAATAATCGACTTATCGCATTTGCCCTGTCCATTTGGATAAGATATTTCGTAGCCTTATGCATTATTTTTATCCCAAACTTATCTTAACACAACTTTGCTATTATGCCCAATATACATTATGTTTTTAAGATTAGTTTATGATTTTTATCTTAAGTATCTAACAAAAAATACAAATTCTCGTATATCTGAGAACTTAGCCCAACACGAGCTACTCTCCCTACTGAATTAGTGTCAGAAACATGTTATGATATTAAATAAATTTACGTAAATTATACCGTGTTAGCAGTCAAACGATTTTCGATTGTAATAAAATCTCAATGTCCAATCTCAATTATTTATGAGAATTTGTGAAAACGCGCATGTTATAATAATTGGAAAAAAAAACTTTTTTATATTATTGATGGATTCGGCGTTTGCATTGTAAAAAGGGTACATAGATTATTTAATACTTATAATAATCTATCATCATAAATACTTCTTCTTCTTCTTCATCAGCCTTCGTCTCTGCACTGCTGGATATAGGCGTCTTCCTTTCTTTTCCATTTCTGTAAAGTCTAAACAAAAGCCTACAATTTTTACATTTTGTCTTAAAAATTAAAATAATAAAAAGAGAATTTCTAGTACATAAATAACTAATATTTTTTTGATAATCCGTATTGTAACATACATTTTTCTTGTCGTACACATTATTTTTGTAGTTCTTCTCGTATCCAGGAATACATTTGCAACCAGGTTTACTCTCCTCAGGAGGACAAGGCTTGTTTCCCCGGAAAATATCGGGACAGGCCATCTCGGGAGAGCAAGAAGGTGGACACCCGACATATATTTGGTAAACCCGCACATGGAGATATCTGAAAACGAAGTGCTTTTACTCGATTCACACGAATTGGAATCGATACATTATAAAGTATTGAGAAAACAATTCAAATTTAATCAATGCAAATGATATTGACGTATAAGAATTTATATATCAACTTGTTTATAAATTTTAATTTGTGTACATGTTGGTTCTGTTTAATTTTATTATTATTATAAATATATTATGTTCGATATTTTTCTTTGAAATTGAAGAAAATACAATAAAAAAAGTGTAAAATTAATAAAACGTAGATTAATATAAGTAACAAGAATAAACATGAATTGCGAAATAAGTACAAAAACACACTGTAACGATATTGGCCTATTCAAATAGACATTGCTGAAAAATTATACGAAAATATCTATCTGCTAAAGTTTATAATAAAGAGAAGCTTCACAACCCGTTAAATACTCTATAATTAAATATTTGCCGGATAAGTAGGTGCGGGCGAGCTTTATTATTTCTGCACGCGGGCGTGTAAAGCAGGCTTTATGTTATTTTGTTTAACGAGATGGACCAATCACAGATGCGCCGTTAGCACCGAATCTGACCAATGAGAATGGTTCTGAGAGTTAGACTTTGACTTTTACACGCAAGTTGGAATCAAAAATGGCGGGAGATAGGGACTATTTTTAGGTGATAGAAATTAGAAAGGGGCACTTGAGTTTTCAGCTTGAAGGTCGGCCGAGGCTTTGTCGAGGAGAGTCCGAAGTAAGGAAGATAATTTAGCTGGACCGAGGAAAAAGCCGGAGGTTGATAATAATTCAAAGGAGAATTGGAACAGTGAACAGATAAGCATTTCCAATATTATTTATTTCTATTGCCTTTTATGTGTATTATATTTGGAACCTTATATTACTATGCGTTCATCAGATTTAATAATTCATAGTTTTGCGTGATAATCCAGCGGGCGTTCTTTCCTAATACTTGTGTAACTTTCAAATATGCGGAGGAATTTTGTGTTTTCTGTGCTGGCGATTGAATGCACGGATTTCTATATGATTTGTATTGTTTTGGGAATAATTGGGATCGGAGTATTTATGTGGATTATTTGAACAAGGTACATGTTTGTATTGCGTGTCATTGGGCAATCGTTTTAAACACAATTTATTCCTATCAAGTTCTTATAAAAACGTATTTCGAATTGTACATGTTGTATAGAAATAATTAATTTAGATGCAGCCGGTCTTCAGCTGGGGAACACATTTATATTTTCTATTACGGTTAATTATTTTTACTATCGGGCTGTATTCGAGGAGTTGTGCGTAATCAATGTCGCGGTTGCTTGTCTGATCTTGTTTCAATTAGTACGAGAATTTAATTATGTGTTTTGATATCACGATTGTAAGCGTGATATAAATTCAAATCGTACGAGAAATTTCCTCCAAATAATATATTTTAAAAATGCATCTGGATTTTATATTTATTTTATTAAAACATGAATGTGTGGTTTATTTGAACTCGTTACATGTTTGTATTGCGTATCATTAGGCAATCGTTAAACACGATTTGTTCCTATCAAGTTCTTATAAAGACGTATTTCGAATTGTATATATTGTATCTATTTAGATTAAGCCGCATTTATCAATTCTAGAAAGGGTTTTCTGCTTCGAATGCAAGATATTATTTACAGGTCAGCCTGGCATATGAATAAAAATTGTTATACTACCGCCGTCTATCGAACTCAAACAAGTTGACCTTCGGTCTTCCGTAGCCGTGATAGTTTTTCATATGACATTGTTTTATTCATTCTATATTAGATATTTGAAATGTTTTCTAGAACATTTTTCACTATTGTGGGCAGTTCGCGGTGTGTTCAGGGGTGGTTAACCTTCGGCCTTCCGTAATCGCGATAGTTATTCATATGGCATTGTTTTATTCATTCAATATTAGATATTTGAAATGTTTTCTACAACATTTTCCATTATTGTGGGCAGTTCGCGGTTTGTTCAGGGGTAGTTAACCTTCGGTCTTCCGTGATCACGTTATTCACTTATATGACAGATTGTTTTGTTTTGTTCGTTTAATATAAGTAATATCATATATTTTTATGAGTTACCGTAATTATCTATCTATATGATTTTATTATTGAGAGTGATGCAACGAATACTACTCCCACGAAAACGAATATCAGGCCTGTGGGCAGTTCGCGGTGTGTTCAGGGGTGGTTAACCTTCGGCCTTCCGTAATCGCGATAGTTATTCATATGGCATTGTTTTATTCATTCAATATTAGATATTTGAAATGTTTTCTACAACATTTTCCATTATTGTGGGCAGTTCGCGGTTTGTTCAGGGGTAGTTAACCTTCGGTCTTCCGTGATCACGTTATTCACTTATATGACAGATTGTTTTGTTTTGTTCGTTTAATATAAGTAATATCGTATTTTTATGAGTTACCGTAATTATTTATCTATATGATTTTATTATTGAGAGTGATGCAACGAATACTACTTTCATGAATACGAATATCAGGCCTACTATTCGGTGAATACGAATGCGAATATTTCCACAAAGGTGGGGGGAGAACGCAAGCATACTTGTAATTGTATTGTTTATGTCTGCTTGTGATATCACTATACGGCGTAGATGAACTAGTTTGAAAGGGCTTATGTTCTGCATGTGCTCGGCGTAGAGGGAATAGTTTTCTTGTTTCTAGGATCTAATACAGTTTTACAGATGCTGATATTGAAATATATATATATACAAGGAAAACACTATTTTGGGAATCACTAACTGGATGACAGATATTGCAGCACACATACACACAAGGAGGACGTTATGTTAAATACATGACTGGAAAGTTGTTATTGGAAAACACAGGCGCTACTATAGGATATGGACAGTTTACAGAGAACTTCAACTTCTGTCAGTTAAGGACCTTTTACTATTACTATTCTTTCGCCTTTTTGCTTAACCGTGGATGAACTAGATTGAAGGGGTTTATGTTCTGCATGTGCTCGGCGTAGAGGGAATAGTCTTCTTGTTTCTAGGATCCTATACAGGTTTACAGGTGCTGATATTGAAATATATATACAAGGAAAACACTATTTTGGGAACCATTAACTGGATGACAGATATTGAAGCACACATACACACAAGGAGGACGTTATGTTAAATACATGACTGGAAAGGTGTTATAGGAAAACACAGGCGTCCAGTCGGCGGGACGCAAGCATACTTGTAATTATATTGTTTATGTCTGCATGTGATATCACTGTACGGCGTAGATGAACTAGTTTGAAGGGGTTTATGTCCTGTATGTGCACGGCGTAGAGGGAATAGTTTTCTTGTTTCCAGGATCTAATACAGTTTTACAGGCGCTGATATTAAAATATATATATACAAGGGAAGTGAAGGGCTACACAGGCGCTGGTAATTGCTCAATTTTGGAGAGGACCCGTTATATTACTTCGGATCAGGATGCCATCTCAGAAGCAGACCAACTACAGAAATAAGATAAGAACCTTTAATATTATTTATTCTTTATTTTCTTATGTGTATTAAATGGAATGTTCGTGCTACATAATTTGTCATGGTCACATAATCACTATTCATTTCATTACGTGGGTTCAGAGCTGACGGTAACGGACGCGGAAACAAGTTGGTACTTGTCGGGGCGTGACGTCGGAATTATTTCTTAATTATCTTTAGGATAGAAGCGAGGTCATTGTACGTGCATTCTGCATTTCAAACGTCTTACTAACATATATAAATACATATTATTGCGTTTTACAAATTGAATATGATCGCGGGAAATAGGCATTTCGTCCGGTTATGCAATATTAACTTCCAACGTAGCATAATGAGATCTTATTACCGGTGCTAGACTCTCGAGGTTAGTCACGTGATTGTTGTATAAATGGAATAATGAAGGGGATTGAAGAGAGAGATACACTCGCAATACAGATAGTTGTATGTAACTGGGATCAAATGACGGGGTGCGTGTTCTCGGTCCAGGGGATGAACGGGACTGCGGGGACACTCTGGGTGGGTCTAAGTAGAATTGCGCAAAGCCTCCACACAGTTAAAATGTGTTCAGTCAAGCAAAGGTGAAGCATTTCGAATCGGACCAGAGCGTCGTGCCTCAAACACAGCCGGAGGGAAGAAGCCCCTACGTTCTTTCACTCCCCTTGGCCCGACGAGCTCGAATTCCGGATATGAATGTTCATGAATGTCAGCTAAAAGACTCAGGTAGCCGTACCTCAATCAAAACCTTCGTTCGGGACCTCATCAACGTACGAGACAGGGCGTTCCGCATGGACGAGCAACTATGAGAAGCAGGAAGCAATTTAATAATCTATACACTGCGCGAGGACATTACTAACACCATCATACTCATCATTCACCACCTTTTCTAACTTGCTGTATACAGAGACCTTCGGGGTTCTCCTTTCCCGGCCAGCGAGCAACATATCAGGAAGTTCAATCAATTGTAATAATCATGCTGTAATACCATCATTTTAATATCTCTAGTCAATAAGACTACACCGTGGGATCAATCACATCAACTATAATTGGCGATGCTAACATGGCTCTGACTGACGCGCTCAAGGAAGAGTCTTTTCCAGTCACCCAGTTAGTTCATTCAGCCCTTTAATCAGCAGTAAACATCATAATAATCCGGCTCATGTAGCCGCAACGTGGGATCCTCATCATTATACACCAGTCAATTTGACTGCCCCGCGGGATAATATACAAACCTTAATATCAGACGCGGGATTTCTTCCTGATGTGTTTGTCGCCGGGAGGCGAGGACTTCGGGGGATTCCAGCAGGAGCAATAGAGTCTCGGCTTGATCTTGGTCTGCAGCTTAGTGTGGGAGGTTATGTCTAAACAGGAGTTAACCACCGGATGCGGCGATGCTCTGGGGCCGCATCCCCCTCCCCCCTTCAGGGGGGGGGGGGCATCTAGAATCCACGTTTGAACAGAAGTCGTTAGACACTTCTTAAATTTCACTTACAAAATTGTATCTTCCATTCCCTTAGAATCTCGGGCTGTGATAATGTCAGACAAAGCTTGCCCTGAGCCTCTGTTGCGCCTAGTTGTTGTGAATATATATATGTTTGTCTTCCCCTACTATGTACTATGAACAGATTGAGCAGATTGGACAACGTGAGACGCGCTATCGGTAGGTTTCTTACTTGTGTTTTGAATATAACGTATGCTATTATATCTTGTAAATCTGTCATAAATGGGTGCCGCATGTGGTTGTGCTGACACTGTTCTAAGCTGCTATTATGAGATGTTGATAATCAAAGCGGGCGGAATCTTTAGCGTATGCCGTTAACTTGGCAACGATTGTATTGTTTTATATTACAGTATTTTAACCCCGGTGGTATTATAGTTATGGCGGTACAATGTAAGGGAGTTTTGCTACTAGCGTTTATTCCTCGGCTACGCCGCATATAATTGGCTTTTAGGCCGACTCCGGACGTGGACGATATCGGCTATCTCTCATATAGGCGAAACTGTAGAATTCTAGAGCGGTTTCTAGAAGGACGAGTACGGATTAGTTACGTGCGTTTGTTATTTCCATAGTTAGGTAAGAATTCGATCTATATTAGTCTAGTCGCGTTAATAAGAATACGAATCTCACCACATATCAAAAGAATTTTGGATAGCTACGGACACAACGGAGGGGGAATTTTCCTAGCCACTAGATGGATCACGACTGGCCAATTTTGAAAATATAAATTCTTAACAAAAAAAAAATAATATTAGCTTTCATGTAAATATACTTCCGAAGTTCTAGGTTCGACTTAAGTTTTTATCTAGAAGCTTAAAGCATAAAGTGTGTGCTTAAAAGTCACAAAAGTCGTAATAAAGCTTAATTCGGTAGCTTAAAGTCTCAAGCTTTGGGCTTTTCGTAAAACTTAAATTATTAAACTTTATAGTCAGGTATTTAGCTTAGGTGTACAGGTAGGTACGTTACAACACATATAAATAAAACAATTCCCATAAAAATGTTTAATTATACTATACAAAATACGTGTCACATCAATATTCTTGCTATTCTCAAACTATGATAAAAGCCTGTGACATAAAAATAGGACTAACTTGCTGGTGTCCTGGAATGGGACACGAATCACCGACAACCAAATCTCTAGGTGAGCGTCAAGACCACTACACCAACAAGTTACTCATTTGTATAATTCGTCATCTCCATAATGTTGAATATTTAAAAAAATGGTCACTGTACAGGATATAACAGAGCTAGTCCACAATACTTTACCGGTGGATTCCTGCTTTGATTATGAGTCAAAAATATTTAAAGCAACCATGACCTGATATCAATAGTTATGGAGTTATAGAGCAATATACAGTCTGTTTTCAATATTTCTAACTTTTTTAACAAAACTATGAAATATCATTATAATAACTTATATATCGATTACGAACTCTCGAAAATTCATTCCTTTCAATACAATTGGAATTCGATGATTTTTATTTGACTTGTGTTCAAGGGATTGATATTTTCTTATTATACATAAGTTAATGTTATGAAATTCCAACGTTTTACAAAAAATAAATCAAAAATATTTTGAAAAATGCAAATTTTGATATCACATATATATATAAATTATATTAGGTCATGATTGCTTGAGCATTTTCGACACAGTTGAAAAAAAAAAATTAAAATAAAATTAAAAAATTAAAACATTTTTAATTATTTAAAGGAGAAGAAGTGGACTAGCTTTAGCAAAGACGAAACTTTATATATAGCATATTCCCTTTTACACTGAGAGCTCGTCTTTGGTTGTCAATATCTTCGTCATCCATTAGGTTATTGGTGATTATGTATCCTAGGTATTTTGTTCTTTCGGTCACCTTCAGGACCTCACCGATCAGGGTAACTGGAAGAGTACTTTATAGGCTCTGAGCATACTTTGTAACCAACAGTGCTGTTTTGTTAGGGTTATAGAGCATGTTTATTTTTTCAGCAAACCCTTTACAGACCTTTAGAAGAACGCGTAGTCTTCTCATAGACGGTGCGATCAGTACCGTATTGTCAGCATAACTGATGTTGTTTAGACACTGTCTTCCGATGTGACAGCCTATCCCGCGTTGTTTAGCCTTTGAGTGAGTTCGTCCATATTAAGTGTGAACTGTATCGGGGACATGCACCCTCCCTGTCTGACGCAGCTCCTCAGGTGGACAGGTTCGGAAAGACTGTCTTTTAACCTTACTTGGTTTTCCTATTGGCTGTGCCACGAGTCGATGATATGTATTACCTCCGAGGGTATGCCTCTTTCCCTGAGTTTTGAGAAACTCTGAAACTCTGTCGAAGGCCTTGCTCAAGCCTAGGAAACATGCGTATGAAGCGGTATTTTAGTACGTAGTACTCCAGTGCCCGTTTTACATAACAATGAATTGAAAATGAGAAATTTTATCAAATATTCATAACCTTTTGATTTTTAATTAGTGATCAGGTTGCGAAAAACTGAGCTCTTTATTCATAAAACATTACAACAACCATTTTGTAGATCCATTTATGGAGTTATGCGACATCAAAGTTTGTATTTTTTTTCTATATTTCTGACTTATTTTACGTAAAACGTTGGACTATCATTACAGTAACTTATGTAATATGAAAATTTCATTGCCTTCAATAGAAATCAAATAAAATAATAAAAACCTTCGAATTCCAATTGGAAAATATTCAAATTGGAATTTCAGCAGGATTTTTATCATTTTATTTAATTTGTGTTAAAACGAATGAATTTTTCGTAATTTATATAGGTTATTGTAATGACAGTTCAACATTTTCTAAAAAATCAGAAGTATTGAAAAAGTCAAATATAAAAAGTCAGAAATATTGAAAAAAATGCTAACTTTGATATTGCCTAACACCATAACATTAGGTCATGGCTGCTTGAACATGTTCAACGCATAATTGAGGCAGGAATGAGATTGTTAATATTTTCCCTGTATAATATATAGAATAATAATAATATATATATATATATATATATCTATATATATATATATATATATATATATATACTATATATATATAAAATGTAGATAGAAAAGTGTATTGAAACAACTAGGTACACGGTTTAAAAATTCACCCGCGTAAATAATTGTTGGTACTTAAAATAAGAAATATGGCTGGCAGCTCACTTATGCCAACATACAATATCGTAAATCAAAACAATGTTATTGATATTAATGTCTTGTAATAATATGGATCATTATGTTTTGAGAAAACAAAAAGTCTCGTGGCACGATTAATTGCGGTTGACAGGCAGTGGAATTTCTACTTTTTTATATGAAAACATCCAACCAATATTTTTTATTCATTTATTTTCACTGGTTCAACCGGGATAAACAAATTAATATTTTTTTTATTAAATACACTCTATATGATTATATGTGTGATACGATGTATATGAGATAACGTCAGTTAGATGTTTTTTAAACATGTATTGTAAATACATGCGCATAATACAAAATATGGTAAAAAAAGGTTGAAAAATTAAAATGAAATAAAGTAATTTAATAAAACAACGTCTCATTTACCTCAAAATAAATAAATATTTATATACATATTAGTTTTTTCATATTATTTTACAATTCTTATAAAAAATAAAATTTTATTTTTAATTACGCATCTACTAATATTTAAAAAAATAAATAATCGGACTTATAATAATCTTCCTGTCTCTCTGTTATGATGCATCTGACAAATTATGATGTAATGAATCCTGTAATCCTACAAATTAGTTTACAATCGAAAATTGCGTTTATCTTTTAAAACCTCTTTTTAATTGAAAAGATCTCATTTATATTCAATGTTCGGACAAAAATATGTATTAAATAAAAATAGATGAAAATAAAAACACATTTTTAATAAATAATAAATATTTTATGAAATATTCCCCGTAAAAATAACTCATAAAAAATATTTAATGTGTTCGTTTTCAATACGGGAAAAATGTATGTACGAATGTTCTTACGGTGAAATCGATGAATGTTGCATTGTGTAAAGTGATCACTTAAGCCAACTAATACAGGGCGTAAGCCCCCCTATATAGGCCATCCTAAAAAGACTTTCATATATGTTTCCCATATGAATAGCTTTGTCTCTATGAGCCTTCTGTAATTTATCTTATTCAAGATAATCCCTCTATAATATTATTAAAATCTCGTTTTAATAAGTTTTTTAATTGCATATTATTTTCAAAATTATATTATATGAAAAACAATATTAAAAAATAATTTGATTAAACTTAGAGCTAAAACAAAAAGTATTCTTTTAATTGACATTTAAAGATCATTATCTTTAATTTATATTTAGGGCCTTGCCCGGAATAACGTTGTATCCAACACAAATGTCAATTTTGAGTTATTGATGCAGTTATGTTGGGTATGTTATTATGCATCGTTTAAGGTAGATAATATGTCAAGAAAAAAATATTTAGGCTTCTAGCTGCATTTTAAAGTTATCGGTTTGTGGAAGAACGTTGTATATTGTTTTTCAAAATGGCGTCGCCGCGCGTCAATATTGTGGAGCGTGATTTAATTCACATGAATAACGGGAGAAAACGAACATCTAATGTTTTAAACTGGAAAGATATCAAAGCCAATAAATTGGAGGATGCAGAAAAGGAGTGTTTATCCAGAAAAAATATTATCAAACTTGCAATTGACCCGCCGGAACATGTTTGTGGAATAACGTTGTATAAGATTTGGCAGTTCTGATTGATATTGTAATTTCATATGTGACAATATTATTTTGTCGAACGTTAACCGATTTTACTCAATTGATTTATCCATATTGATATTTGAAATGGTTTTTGATAATAATGCTGGAATTATAGTGCTCTTTATATCGTAACTTAAAATAATACCGATACAAAAGTTTATTTAATTCCTCGTTCTTTTTCGTCGTATTTGAGACAAAAATGTTTAAATCCTGGATGATTTCTCCATTTTAATATCAATATAAATATTCAATCAGAATTCAGGTTACTGAATTACAATAAAAGAAGTAATCATAAGAAATTGAATGTCCGACGCCATATTCAGCAAACAGACGGAGATAGGTAATAGTTTGTACGAGAGACTTATCGTTCTGTAAAAGCTCTTTACCTACTGATGATTCCATCACAATCAGAGCTAGAATCTTCCACAAAGAATTAGAATCATGGACCTCATATAGCCTTCTATCAACTCTTTGTGGAAGAAAGGGAAGATTAGCTACCGTATGGAAAAAAATCATGCAGTTAGGGAGCCTGGAACTAACTTTAATGAATTCCAATCCACTGCCAATAAGGCTGCTAAGCTCAAGGACCTCGATGACATTTGTGAATTCATATTAGATGAGCATGCTGCTTTTAAAAAGCATTATTAAGTAAAGCAGAATAAATAAAAAACGTTTTGCGGAATAACGTTGTTTGTGAAAATTTCTTATACAACGTTTTTCCACTGATTCAGCATGTTTTTTTACAATAGATTCAAATTTAATTGCCTTTTTTCCTTATTTTATATTGAGATTAGTTAAGAATTATATGTTTGTTATATTTAAAATATAAAATGTAATAAATTGTAACTGGTTTCATTTTTTCAATTTTTCTCGGAATGAGAGTATTGTTGGATACAACGTTATTCCGGGCAAGCCTCTGTATATTTTGTACACCAATCACATACTAGTATATAAAAGATATTTTGAGACAGTATGAATTAGTAAGGTAGTATAATGAAAGATAAGGGTTTTTTAGTGTCGTGCAAAGCTTATAATATGAGCTCATTATTTCATTAGGAAAATGGTAAAGAAATTTTTACATGTATTCCTGATACCATGCACACATATTAAAAATATGCATAATATTTTCATTAATTTGATATGGACATTGAACGTAAGTTCACCCCTGTTGAAGGAAGTGAATTGTAATCACCAAGAATGAACTGATTTGTTCCGCGTGTAAAGTTACTCAGTCTCAACTGCGCACAAGTATTTATTTTCACCAAAGTTTTTAAGAAGATTTCAAACGCTTACCACAATCGTTGAAATAAATTAAGTTTCAACGTGAAAAATATAAGCCGTTGTAGAAACAGCTGTTCATACTCCAAAGCTGTCACGGTTTGAGTTGGTTCTTTTATTTTATGGGAAGAAACTAAATATTTGGAGCAAAATATTAAAATAATTCTGAGGGATGTTTTCAATATTCATAGGCAGGGTATTTGGTTTAATAATTTCCTCGTTCTTTCAAATAATATATGTAAATGTACATTTTATCCTTTGCATAAGTTATGTATCATTTGAAGCAATAAATTTATGGTTCTTAGATATTAAAATTAATCTTAAATTCTGTAGATGAATAAAATTCTGCATTATTTATTTTGACATATAGCGTAATTATTTATTTATTTATTTTAGTCGATTAGGTTAAAACATTTATTTACGAAAACCTTTTCTATATCATCTTGATATTTAATTAAACATTGATAGAAAAAATTACGAGAAAAATAATCATAAAAAAATCCTATATATTATTTACGTTGACATATTTCTATTTATATTAGCTATTGATAATATGCGGATTCATCTCTGTACGGCCACGAATAGGAAGAGTATTTGGCTATATATATTAGAAATACGATTTTTATTAGTTATATTCGTTTAGAATCTTTAATATAACTTAGGTAGCAAATACAGCAGTATCCAATTGATTACGAGCAAAAGCGGCAATACCCACTATTTGATAACGACCATAGCAATATTTATTAAAACTTATTAAAAACTTAAGTAGGTGTTTATTTATAAACATATGTAAAAAGGAAAACTAAGGTGGCAATTGTTTTTAAAAATATATTTCCAACAAGAAGCAAGTCTAATAGATTCCGGATAAATTTACTTGAGCAGAGAAAGGTTTTTTGTATTTATCTTAGAAACACCTCAGTGGGATATTGCTGCTTTTGATATTGACATTTATTAAATAAACTAAATCGGCAGTTGCCGCGTAGAAGTAACTAGCATCGACGAATATTCTCTGGAGAAAATTTCTCCTACTATCAGCACACTTTGTATCCAGAGCGAAATAGAAAATTCTTTACCGACAGATCCCGACTACAAAGGCCCGGCTCATAAATCTCGGACATGGCCCACCTCCGGCTTCGGCCCTGGACAGAAGATTAATGTTGATACTAGTCTAATTTCGGGGGTACTTTCTCCGATGGAGATTCGATACATGATTGTACGGAGATCATTTATAAAGCAAAACGAACTCACTCGGCTTTGTTTCAGGCGTTTCAATCAAGTAAATAATATAATGGAAATTTTCTGTGTATAATAAGAACGAAATACTAAATTTATACCAGACGTAAACCCGTGAAATATCACGGAACATAATAATTATTAAAAACAACCGTTGTTAAAGGCTATATATTATCCAGTTAAAATATGTGTAACGGCACGCTGATTGACATGTCACACCGTGCTTTATTAGTGGCTAGTCATTATCGTTGTCGTTGTTGTAATTCCAGCCTTGTTCCAGCTACGGACAGACAGACATTCGAAATTAGGACAAAATATAAGACGCACTGAATTCTCTCTAGCTGGCTTGTTGTATTAGAAAGTGAGAGAAATACACTAGGTTACTAGCATCTCTAATTTATATCATATTTCATCACAGAAAAATGCAGAAAAAATTTATGCTTGCAAAAATGAAAAAAGTTTAAACAAATCAAGTTATACGCATAAGTTTATATATTTAAATAAAAGTGAATTAAGTCACAGGGTATAAAATTGTACAGAGTTGAACTAAGCCCTCTATTAGGCGAGGGGATTGGGACGCAGTGAAAGTGTATCCCCCCTCGCATACATTTAAGACATATTTATAATACAGTATAAGTATTTATAATTGCATAATTAAATCCCAAGACTAAACAAGACGAATTTCAACGACTTTTTTCAAATTTTGTTCCAAATCGAGACTCTTCAAGTAAAAATTTATTACAAAATGTCATTTGTAATAAAGCATGACTTCTTTACTATGTTTACTAAGACAGTAAGAGTATTTATTTTCACCTTTTTATAATTGTTTAAAAATTTGAGAGCACTAAGTATTTTTTTAAACAAGTTAAACGTTGTGGAACCAGTGAACACAGCGTGGACCAAAAAATTTCCGTTAGTTTGTCTATTATTTTGCTATTCCGTGATTTAAATAAATTTTAGAAGTGCATTCTTTAAAAATCCTCTTTCTAGAAATCTTTTTTTTTGTGAAAAAATTAAAAATACATACTTTTTTACGCTTCAGCAGGTCAAGAGGCCCAATTACACAGGCGAAACACATCACAAAACATCAAGGCTTGAGTAAATCACATAGATTAATTGTGACCTCACCGGAAATCGAACAATTCTAAAAATGTTACTGCTTGAGACAAGCATATTTTCTGTTTTATAATTTTGGTTAAGGTTTTGGTCTACGATTGTATCAATTAAAACATTTTTTTAAGTTAAAAAAAAAAAGATAATCTTAAATAAACCCCTCCAATAAGGGCAGGACTACTCTTCTGTAGAACCATACATAGTGCCGAAATTATTTGATAAAGAAATAATCATGCTACTTTATATATTATAATTTTAAAACTTAGGTTTTAAAAATTAGGCTTGCGCTATCCATAATTTTTGTTAATATGACATAAAGATTTGTTTTATTTTTGAATAACGTATTCAATAAAGGGCGTATTTTTTTCGTAAATGTCATAATATTAATATGCTTGACTCAGGGATTGATTTGTTTTTATTAGGGTAAAAATGTTTCTCGATTCATCTGCAGCGCAATCCCATGTATAACATATTGATCAGATGATCCCATTAATTTTTCAAAATATTTTTAATGTTAAATGAGAAAGAAATTCAAAATATAAATTTTACAGAATATCCATATATCATCAGCTAAAATTAATCGGAGACAGGTCAACAAAATATAAATTATCAGAAAAATTATCAATAACCTCATGAAACGTTAAATAGAGCGTTCCAATAACAAACCGAATAAATTTATCCCGGAAATGGCTACTTGGCGTTTCTCCAGAACTAGTGAAGCAGCCATGAATTTTAATTTGACGTCTTGCTAAATAAAGACATTTTTTACATAGAAGCACTACTGGGTATTACCATATTCAAATATAATATGCACTACCCGTATCTGTAACGTTGTCCGGGATTCAGGGAGGAAGTTAGAAGATTGTGGGAGAGAGGGGCGTATATTTTAAGCAGGGTCCTAAAGAGTAACTGTGAATAACTACGTAGCACTAGTATGAAGTATCTTAGAATATTCGAATATACGAATTATCTTTTAATATTATTTGGTCACTTTATTATTCAACACATGAAAGAGTGCAGAAGAAGTTTCTATGTATTTATTTCGCCATACAAAGGTGTTCAACAACTCCAAAACATAAAAAGGAAAAAGCAGCTGTGGAAATTGGTACAGAAAAAAGAAGGATTAATTGAACAGAGGAAAATTTTTTGTTTATGACTCTGAATTGGGAGTGATCAGGCGAAAAGCCTATGAATTTTATACAGTTAAAAAAGAATCACCGCTTTTCGTTTTGCCTACTGTACGCAAATACGCGTTGTCGAATTCTTGAGGTGCATTTTAAACGCCCGCGCACACTGTCAATATAATTGATCGATAAAATGCCTTTATTTTCATATATATATATATATATATATATATATTCATTTTTTACGCTTTAACAGACCAAGAGGCCTAATTACAGAAGCGAAACATATCACAAAACACCCAGGCTTGAGTAAATCTCATAGATTAATTGTGACCTCACCGGAAATCGAACCCGGAACCCTCGGTGTGAGATGCTAGCCTCATGCCCATTGGGCTGCAAGGGCCGGTATAATTGGGGCTTTTTATTTTCAAAAACCGTACGCATTCTCAAAATAATCTCTCGGATACCACTTTTAATCATTTGTGGCATGGTGGCAAACATATTTTTTTAAATAATCGAGAAATTCGCATTTAAACAGAATCTGACAAATAACAATTAATACTCCCGTTCCGGAACGGGGTTCCAATTTAACTTCAAAAATTTTATTTTTAAAACCATTTAATAATTAAGGATGATATTCAGCTAGCATCCTTTGTAATCCTCATGAGTATACCAAAGAATACAACACTCATAGAAAGTAAAATAATAATGTGTAATAAGATTGTCAAAAGTAGAAAAAAATATGTTTTCCATAGACATTCCATAGACATCTATATTCGTCTTCGTCCACGGCTTCGGTCAGTTAAACACTTGTGAGTCATGAACCGTCAAAATATTACGGTTTCTTATAAAATGATTATCAGAATTCTTATAAAATTTATTAGAATCTTCTTCGCATTGTATAAGAGATGTAACAGAAAATATTATAGAAATTTTTCAAACCTTCATTAAAACGCAAATTTGACTGGAGTTACTTTGTTACTCCACTCCCTCCCTGTTTCTATTTTCGATCTTCCGGTACCGAATTTCGTTATTCTCCAGATGTGTTTGCAGAGGTATACCTGTTAATTACTAATTTATTAGTGTCCGTGTTCCGTTTTATACCATATTTCTCTCCATCACTGACTAATGACCACTGACCTATCACTTACCACAAACTGATGGTGATGTGCATGTGTTATTTGTTATATTTCCGCCAGTTAATTACTGACGAAAACTGCGAGCGAACATCATTTGCAAATCATGTCGGTTACGCGCCAACCGTGCTATATAAATATGGAAATTAAAATATATCAGAGTTAATTAAAATATAATTAATTAATCTATTCTCAACTTTTAACAGATTAATCTATTCTCCACTTGAAAATCAAAAGCTCATTTTATAAAAACACACATTAAAAGATTTTTTCAAATAATTTTTTAATCGTTCTTTGTATACTTGTAAAACAGATAAACGGCCTGGATGAAAACGATACCCAGAACCAAAGAAGATACAGCCTGAAAACGAGAAGAGCCAACCCCAACAGCCTACTAAGGTGATGAGTTGGGACAGTACAGGGAAGAAGAAAGTTTCTACACTTGTAATATTTTCATTATTCACTCATTGATTGAGACCATATTTTGGAGTATTCTTCGTTTTGTTAAATATTAGATATTATAAAATTTTATTCTCTCTCATATCTTTTTTTTACTAAGGTTTTGATATACCTAATAAAAAAATGGGGAATACCGTGACTGATCGGATAATATTTCAGATCATATATTTTAAATATTGAGAATGTCGTATGCGTATTCACGTTGTTTTTCGTTTAAAATAACAATGTTTTTGGTAATGGTTATCTCTATTAATGTACGGGTAGTATGAATAAAAATGTATTTAGGTTTTTTTTACCTAAAAGTGGACTTAAGACACATTTGGTGATTTATTAATTCATTAAATAATTTAGTTTGTGTCATTTTAAGAAGATATTAATAAGAACAAAATGACTTTGTGGCGACATTATTAACTAACTAACTAACTAACTTACCATCACGCCGTTTCCCCATGGGGGTAGGCAGAGAGGATAGAGCGCCATACTCTTCTGTCATGACATACAACTTTCGCTTCATCTATATTCATACATATTTGCGTGCAAGCAAGACGGTTGTTGAGGCTTCTAACAGGACCATCTTCCAGTATCTGGTTAATCTGGTCATGCCACGTCTTCGGTGGTCGCTCTCTCTTTCTGGCGCCGTCCACACTTGCATTATATATATATTTTTTACCGTTCTTTCCTCGTTCATTCGCTCAACATGCCCAAACCACCTGAGCGACCCTATTTTTATTCTGTGCTGTGATCAGCTTTACATTCACTCCTAATATCTTCATTCTTGACTCTATCATACATGGATTTTCCACACATAGGTCTAAGGGATCTCATCTCCACTGCATTCAATCTACTTTCGTTCCTCTTCTGCCAGCTCCAGGCTTCACCATTCACCCCATTCCCGGCAGTCACTCTTCTCTCCATATATTTCTCAACATTCCCTCTTCTATCGAACATACTAATATAATTAATAAAATAAACTTTGATATCATCACTAATTTATTGAAAATACCGACATGTTTCTGGGACAATGGTCCCTTCATATTAGTACATAATTATTTATTCATCTCCTATTATAGGGTGGCCCATTGGGTACGCAGGATATAAATTTTCCTCCATTTTTTAAATATAAGTTGACAACTTATATTTAAACTTTTTATTTATTGGTTTGTTGTGGTGGAAACTTGTAATTGATTTTTCACCAACTTTCCATTAGCGAAGGCTCTGAAAGTTTCAACATTTTCGTTGTGTGGATGATTTTATATTATCAAATAATTTTCTACATAATTTGGCCTTTATTTAGATTAAAATGAATATTTTTCCATTATTATTGAATATTAAATGCCTACGTTGCTTCGAGATTCATCAATATTATTATGGAAAAATGTTCAGATTTCAAATATATAATATAAGTATTTTAGATAATAAAAATGTATTTTTTAATTTGGAAGTATTTTTTTTGTTTTCTTAGTTACATGGTAACATATAATTTGTTTATTACCACGAATAAAAATATTAATATAAGAAGAGCCCAAGTATGTGTGTCTGTCATGTGACCATATACGGAAATACATATATATAAGTGGATTTATTACGGTGTTTATGATTAGTATAAACATTAATATTGTATTTTCATTAGTTCTTTAATATGTTCTTCGTATTAAAATATTTCTTTCGATTTTACAGGACTTTAATAAAATGGCGAGTCTCATGTGGGATAATCTTGTACAAGGTTTTTGACGAAGGTGACGAAGTGTGAAACGTCATATTAAAAATGGGTCACATTACTCCTTGATATATGTATTCTTTAAAGAAATTTGTGTACCAGAAGATTTATTTAATATTGTAGTAGGTACCTAGGTAATTTAATATATAATATTAACTTCAGTACGTAAAATAAAATATTTGATAAAAATGCTAAGACTTGTATGAATATAGATATCGTGCACAAATTTTTCAAATTAATTAATCAATTAGAAAGACAAAACAGAAAAATCTAATCCACGAAAAAATATTTCAGAATTTGCAACTTCACAATAAGAATGTGTTCTTGAATATAACACAGATTTTTCATTTATCGTGTAATCAAACAAAAGTATTTTTCCAATCAGATCCTGTGTCGTAGCTATAGAAAAACTCGATAGCCAATTTCTCATCAGGTCTCCGTGGTTTTCAATTAGCCGCACTTTGTTTACCCACGAGATGGATTCTCAGCGATGGGGATGATCAGATTAGTTCAACCAGGGTCCGGGGTCTGATAGGGCTGCATGTTTCAATAGCCAACAGGTTGGCAGGCAGCACTGTGTGCATACGCTTCTTCAACTTAATTTTTATCGGATTTTGAGATAATTATTATTCATCAAAACATATTTATGTGTTCTGAAAAATTATGACGATTTAATGACTCGGAGTGAAAGTTTATTTTTTTTATTGTGTTTCAGAAGTAAATTAAATTTATTATATAATATAATATATTTAACAGAGATGCGTAAACGGAATACGTGTTACATTAACATGACTACTATTTTTAAACAAAGTTAACGCCATTGCAGTGAAAATATGATCACTGCAATGAAGCTTGAAACGGCAACCGCTCGATCACTAGGTAGGCAAGTTAAACTAGATCTACAAGTTAGATCTTTGGGGGTTTGGAGGTGCTTGGAGCAGTTGCTTTTAGGTCACCCGGTGGTGACCGCATGACGGTTCATGCGACGGAAAGCTCCAAAGGCGTAGAATTTATTTAGTTATAGAAATTATAAAGTAACTTGATGACTTATTATCTCGATAAAACAAGTACAAAATATACATGAGTATGGTTACAAAGATAATGATAGATACTCTAAGGGCCATAGCCTCCGGCCGTCCGCCGGAGGTCCATGAAGGACCGACATGCCCGCATAGAGCGTGGGCCTCTTTTTATATAATTTATGAAATAAGGAGTCTCCTGGAATGCGACTGTGTGTGTGGGATTCATCGGAAAATGCTGATGGTGCAATGAACTGCAGACCGAGCGCATGTCTTGCTCGTGCCTCGATTTGCTTATGTCATTCCTTGCCACTGGGTGTGTGGCCTAGGTTGGTGGTTTTCTGTAGGTATGAATTCCACAGATCCAACGTTTTTCTCTGACATATTTTTGATTCTTTGTGTTTGTTACTGATAGGGAATTGAATCCCTGAGTGGAATCTAATCATAAATATTTAATATAGATTTGTTTAGCACAACCGATAGGATAGGAAGCAGGTTAGGTAGGATTAGAATAAGGATCTGGATTACCTCAATATCCTCGCGCTGGACCCAATATAGCACTCTTAATATAACCCGTGAAGGAATGGAGTCTCTTGCACTTCTTCGGCGGTTTCTTTACTATCTTCGTCAACATGCACGGTGTTAGAGAGAATATAATGTTGTCTCCTGCATTAAGAAGTTTTACTACAGTGATTGCAGATTTGTATATGATGTCGGCTTGTGCTAACCATTTGTATGTGGAGCGTCACTTTTCCTATTAACGCGCCATCTTTTCTCCTCGCAATGGCCGTCGCTCTAGCCGCTTACTGCTTTACCGACTTGACGGCTTGATTCGTAAATTCGGATTGTTTCGGGTTAAACTATAATAAATACGAGAGCTATTCGGAAAGTAAGCTCCGATGTTGCGTAGCGTAAATATTACATAGGTCACCAATACACCGCCATTGTGCTTCGGCGCGCGTATTAGTTCAGTACTCTTCCAGTTGAGCTAGAGGAAGCGTCTAGCTGTAGAATGTTCACTTATTATATAACCTCAAAAATGCTGCTATAGAAAATCCCGCCAAATTTGAAGTGAACCCACATCATGCTGGTTGAATTTATAGAATATGGTATGTCTACCATTTCTGAAATCTATTGTGAGACTTTTAAAAAACTAGAAAATTCCAAATTGGTTAAACGTTACGAAATGTAGGTACTTAAAATTAAATGACGACTTTGCGTAAAAATAAAGAAAATATGTATAAAGAAAATAAATATAAATTTTAAGATTTGTAAAAAATAATATTTGTATCTACGTTGGCTTAATTTTTATAGCCAATTCTTTCGAAAAATTATTCGAAGATTTACTTCGCAATACTTCCGAAGTCAATTTTTTTTAACGAAATTGTTTTATCATTTTCTTCATAATTTAAAGTTACAAAGCATTCTAATGCCAGGGTAAAAAAATCTAAGCCCGAAATGCTTACTCTAAGGGGAACAACGACAAAAATATTAAGGTAAAGTCTTTAAAAGTACTCGTTAAAATGAAATATCTTCACAAGTTGTAGAGATAAATAAAACATTTTTAAAAATATTAAACCGACTGTTTAAAATCTACGTTAAGAAAAAAATCTTATATTTTAACAAAAAGAGGTAGGTATATTTTTTAGAACACAACATTCAACATTTTTTTAGGACGCGACAATTCAAATATTTTAACGGATCTTGTCTCTGCGCATATGATTCTTGCTCATCACGCCTATTGCCGCAATTTCTCATCTGATAATTTCTCCTTTGGTACTTGATTTTAAAAATGTGGATTCGACAACTTATAACAGATGCATTAAAAAAAATTGCTGATGAATCAGCAATGTGGCTCATCAGAACTTGATAAAAATTTCGAAACAGCTAAAACAATATTCTTTGACATAATTAATAAAAATGTACTTTGTTTTCACCACTTTTATTTTGAAAATATTAACATGTTTCAGGGTCAATGGTCCCTTCGTCAGGATACAATGTATACCAAAAAATTAAAATAGGTTATTTCACATTTTTTTTATAGAAAACTTTTAACTTTGGTTTAGAAATAGGTTTATGAAAAATATTTTTTAAATATGTATATTAATATAAAAAAAAAGATTTTAAAAATCACCTTTTTAACCCCGCCAAAACGCTTATTTTCGCAAGTGACGTCACGCATCAATTTTTATGTCAATTTGACATTCAACACGTAACAGAAAATTTGCGCATTTAGATGTTCATTCGTTTTTTTTACAAAACAAGTATAGTGCATACATAATGTCTGGGAAAAAGTTTTGTAAATATTGTATGGTACCCAAATGTAGAAATTCATTCCTGAAAACTTCTAATAATGTTAGAGAAAAATGATGCCAACATTAAGACATCAAATTTTCGGTAAGTTATCGGAGATACCTTGTGAAAATCCATCCAACATTATTTTAAATGTGTTGTTAGAAACTTTATTTATTTAAAATAAGTCAAACACCGCAAAATCTATATAAACACCAAGAAAATGCGAGTAAAAACAAAGCGAAGACGAACAGTGACCATAGAAAATAAACAAATTACAGTGACAAACCCCACACAATATTATGCTTTATCTATAATTTCTGCAAAGTGAGGTCATATCGCGTTTTAATGTAATCGTATACTTTAAGATTTTTATAATAAAAATTATGAATGAAAACATTTTCCAACACCATCCATACTGAGTTACATGTTATGTGATTTATTTTTCTGAATCTATTTCATATATTTTCATAGATATCTGTAAAACGTGAAATTACCCTATTGAAATAAATAAAGGTTAATAGTAAATGGAATATTACAAATACCAGGTCCTTTTTACAAATAGTTACCTTTTATATTTGTTTTAAAGTTAGCACACATTACTATTAATTTCCTATACATTATTTTATTAATTTTTATTGTCTATACTTAGACTTTTGATTTTTAATTTGTTAGCATACATTGTATCCTGACGAAGGGAACATTGGCCTAGAAACATGTTGATATTTTCAATATATAAGTGGTGAAAATAAAGGACATTTTTATTAATTATATTAATAATGTCACCGCAAAATCGTTTTGCTCTTTTTGAAGAAAATATTCTTTGACATTGATAAAGTCTTTATTTTTGTAATGATACACTAGAAAATGAAATCAGAATCGTATTTAAACAACACCTAGGCAGCCACCCTTCCAAACTGTGGCCGACATATGCAAGACTCGCTACAATAAAGGGCCGCACATAACACAACCCAAACGGTTTGAACCTTCGCAATAGTCAATTTCCGCGGGAAAGTGTGCTTTGCAGGAAATAAAATAAAAATAAACATGCCCCACAGTCCAATACAATGGTCGAATGTTAAACTTTTGATTGTGGGCGGTGTCAAGCGATAAAAACGCCACAAAGCTGGAGGCCAAATTAATTTGGTCCATAGTGAAAAAAGGTTTAAATGCTTCTCCAAGGCATAAAATGTCCTGGTACGATCAATCCCTCGGGATATATGGGAATACACTGTCAGAACGATAACTCGCTATAAATGTATTTGAGAAAGATCGCCGTTTTAAATTCCAGTGTTAGAGAAATGTGCGTATATACATACTTCTTACAAATACAAAATTTTAAAGCTGGTACACGAGTGTTAAATATACTAAATCAGTAAATAATACATAGTGGCTTGTGTGCTTATGTTAAATATGTTATGTACGTTTATTAAATATTCTATCCATACACATACATATATACCTAAAGTTAAACTAGAAATCAAAGCCCGACTTTTTTATTTATTATTTACCTACATATTATGTAGGTCGTCTGGTGTTATTTGTGTCGGTGACGTTTTATAATATAACAATTTTCTCTAAAAAAATATATATTAATTAAAGAAAAAAGTGATGGATGCAATTTTTGAAATCATTTTGTTAGCGTCACTCACAACACAAAACTATTTTAATAAAATAAATGCGTTTTCATTAACTTCTTATTAAATAATATATTTTTTCAAATGAATCAATTAGTAATACCCATATCCAGAGAAATTCTATTTATCGTAAAAAAATGATTA